>JAGKTI010012853.1:0-23931 GCA_018397915.1 Birgus latro
TGTGTGTGTGTGTGTGTGTGTGTGTGCGTGTGTGTGTGTGTGTGTGTATTTACCTAGCTGTGATATATAGCCCGCCTGGGGGTAGGGGTGTTTCAAGAATACTCCCACAGTATCCCTGCTTGTCGTATGAGGCAACTAAAAGGGTTGGTGGTAGGTTAGTGCCCCACGCCATAAAAAGAACTAACTAAACAAGCAAACTAAGTGCCTCAGACCAGGACGGCCCTTACATTGACGACCAAGGAACGGACAAAGGACATTCTAAGGATGGGAGTGTGCAATGTGAGAGGAGTGAATGATTAATCGAAAGAGAGAGAGAATGATCATGTGCTTGAGGATGCAAGAGTGGATGTATATGGATTGAGTGAAACTAAATGGAAAGATGAAAGAGTGAGAGAATAGGAATATGGTTTAGGAATGAGTGCAGGAGTTAATGAGCATGAAAGCGCAAGAGAGGGAGTATGTCTGATGATAAGCAAGAAGTGGAAGGAGAATATAAGACAGTACGGAACAGTTGGTGCAAGGATTGTGGATGAAAGTGGGTATACAAGCTTGGGAGATTGTATGTGTGTATGCGCTGACAGACGATCGAGTGGCAGATGAGTTTTGGGTGAGTGTAGAAGCATGTATGGAAAAGTTTGAGAGGAGTGAGAGAAAGTTTGTGACTGAAGACATGAATGGCAAAGTTGGGAATGTACGAGTGGATAGAGTGGTTGGTCAGTGGGGTGTGCCAGTTGAAGTAGATGGGAATGGTAGTGCTTTGGTGGGCATCTGTACCAGTAAGGGGTTGGCAATAGCCAACACATACTTTCGGCACAAGATGATCCACAGGTATACATGGAGAGTCATGAGGAGGATGGATGGTGATCTTGCTGAATGAAAGGCAATGACAGATTACGTGTGTGTAGATGAGCGAATGAGAAGACGTGTTGGATGCAAGAGTGTAGAGCTGGACAGAAAAGTGATGAGAGTTTGCTGCTAGATGGGTACTATGTGCCCGTCATAGAGGTGGAGGGATGCAAGCAGACAGCTCAAAGGAACAGTGGCCATTGAAGCAGCAATAGAAAAGAGGTAAAGATGCAACACTGCGGCGAAGAGACAGAGGTTGAAGGAAATCAATACGAAGAGGAGAGTTAATGAGACAAAAAGCCTTTGACTCCACCCTATTGAGAAGAGCTGCATGTGAGGAGCCTCCCCACATGAGAGTTGTACTCCAATAGGGGCGAATAAAACCCGTGTACAAGGTCAACAACTGTGCAGGGGTAAAGAAAGTTCGGAGTCGGCTTAGCACACCTAATCTCTTGGAAGCAGATTTCACAAGAGATGTAATATGTTCTTTCCAAGATAAATCCTGAGAGAATGAAACCCCAAGCAAGTTCAAGGATGATGCAGGACTGAGCTGGATGTTATTAAACATTAGTGGGTAATCCTGAGGAAGATTTTGTCGGGTTGATAAGTGTAAGAACTGAGTCTATGATGAATTAAAAATAACAAGATTATTTTTACCCCAATCAGAGATACGAGCCAAGTCAGACACTAGGTGTGCCACAGCCTCATCCCTTGTGTAGAAGCATGTATGGACAAGTTTGAGAGGAGCAAGAGAGTGTTTTTGATTGGAGACATGAATGGCAAAGTTGGGAATGTACAAGTGGATAGAGTGGTTGGTCAGTGGGGTGTGCCAGCTGAGGTGGATGGGAATGGTAGTGCCTTGGTGGACGTCTGTGCTGGTAAGAGGTTGGCAATAGCCACACCTATCGGCACAAGATGATCCATGGGTATACATGAAGAGTCATGGGGAGGACTATGAACTTGCTGAACAAAAGGCAATGATAGATTACATGTGTGTGGATAAGTGCATGAGAAAGCAAGTGTTGGATGCAAGAGTGTGGAGAGGATGGCGAAATGGAATCTCAGACCATCACTTTAGTGATGGCCAAGATAAGGCTGCAAAGAAAATGGGTGAAGAGACAAAGGGGAAGACAGGAGGAAACAGCACCTGTGAAAAGAGTGGAGAAGTTGCAAGAACGTGAGAAAAGGGCAGAGTATAAGAGCATATGGAAGAAAGATTGGGAAGGTATGAGTTAAAGCAGATGCAAGGGGTGGAAGAAGTATACGAGATATTCACGGTAGAGATAGGCGCAGTGTGCGAGGTGGTTTGTGGAATAAGGAGATGCAGGAGTGTGCAAGGGACAGCATGGTGGAATGATGAGGTGAAATGAGCAGTGCAACAAAAGAAGAAGGCATATAATGACTGGCTAGTGAGTATAGGTAGGGGAGAAGATGAGAGAGAGAGAAGAGAGAGGTGTGAGCAGGAGAAGGGAGGTGAAAAGATTGGTGAAGGAGAGTAAGAAGAGAGTGATGAAAAGTTTGGGAGGAATCTGAGTGTGAACTGGAGGGAAAGTAAGACACTGTTTTGGAAGGAGGAAAACAGAAAGGCAGCGTGAAAGGGGAACTAGTAGGGGCGTGAAAGTTGGGAATAACAGATTGTTGTTGGAGAAAAGAGAGAGGAAATGGGCAATTGGAAGGAGCACTTTGGGGATTTTTTTGAATGTAGAGAGTGAGAGCAGTGCGAGTATAAGTGGTTGGGGAATGACTGGGAGAAGAAAAGATGAGAGGAGGGAGGAAGAGATCAGTAGGGTGGAAGTAGTTTAAGCAATGAAGAAGATCAAGATGGGAAAGGCCTCAGGAATTGATGGAGTGTGGTGAAATGCTGGAGTATGAGGGGAAGATTGTTGTGGAGTAGATTGGCTTGGGAAGAGGGAAGGGTTACAAAGGACTGGAAATCAGGTATAATTGTTCATTTATATAAAGGAAAAGGGAAGGGAGAAGTATGTGGTAACCATAAGGGGATTAATTTTGCCTTCTTAGTGTGACTGGAAAAAAAATGTGGTAGAATACTCACTGACAGGGTTAGGCATATAACAGAAGAGCTAGTCGGAGAAGAAAAAGGGGGATTTAGGAGGGGAAAAGGGTGTGTAGATCAGATATTTGTTCTAAGATGTTTAGTGGAGATGTATCTAGAGAGGGGCAAGAAGGTGTATGCTGCCTTCATGGACTTTGAGAAAGCATATGAAAGAGTAGGTAGGCAAGGCAGTACAATCCCAGTTAACTGAAAAGCTTGGGGAATTTACCTTCCCGGTTACCGATTTTTCCCGGGTTTCTGATATTGCTGTATATACTCATACATACACTATATCATTAGAGTTTATACAATACCACTAGTATCCAGGGCCACACTAACATTTTTTCATTGAAATAACCTAAAACACACCCAACTGACGCAACACAAATGGTTGCAGTGTCTTGCGGTAGTGCAAAATGTACACGGTCTGTTTTAAATGTCATTCATTACACTATTTCATTCATCAAACAGAAAAATTAACTAAAGTAATAAATCTTGAGCATTTATTGATGAACAGATGATTTGGAAAGAAGTGTTCTACAGTACAGTTATCACAACTCCTTTGCTCACAGCTGTGTTTACGTTCCGTGGCCTAAGTTAAGCCTAACTATTTACAACTCACTAGACTGCCGTAACCATCCCTTACTCACCACTCAGCTGTTTTGCAGATAGTACAGGAAATAAAAAGAATTGCAAGCACAGTAATTTTGTCAAATAGCCTAAAATAAATGCATCATTTCTATCAACTAGTTTTTTCTTTTCTTCCAGCGTAAATGTGGATCTATAGAACGCATCTGATGACTGTCCATGCAAATGCGTTCTAATATGACATCAATTTGATGACAGTGCAAATACGTTCTAAGGTTACATCATCTTAGAACACATTTGATGACTGCAAATGGGTTCTAAGATGACAATCTTAAAACATTTGATGCCAATGGAAATACGATTTAAAATGACATAATCTTAGAATGCATTTGATGACTGCAGATGCATTTGATGCCAATGGAAATACGATTTAAAATGACATAATCTTAGAATGCATTTGATGACTGCAGATGCATTCTAAGATGACAATTTTGGAACACATTTGATGACATTGCCAATGTAGATGCAATCTGATATCAAAATGCATTTGATGCCAATGCAAATGCATTCGAAGATGGCACCTTAAAACACATTTGATGACAATGCAAATGAGTTCTATGATGACATAAGCTTAGAATGCATTTGCACTGGCCGAAAAGAAAAACTCTGGCTAATAGAAACAAACTTTTTTTTTCTAAATTTCACAAAATTACTGTACTGGCAATCCCTATGTATTTACTGTATTATATGCAAAACAGCTGAGCAGCGAGGTATGGGTGGAGTGACGGCGGTCAGTGAGGGCACTTACACAATAGTGTTGTGCACTCGTGATAACTGTACTGTAGAACACTTCTTCCCAAACCATCAGTTCACCTATAAATGCTCATGATTTATGTCTATAGTTTATTTTTCCATGTTTTTATTATTAAAATGAATAATATTTAACAGAATGGACTTGCCAAGGTACGTTATGTATGATGCAGAAAGCATGTGGATGGAGTTGGTTAGTTAGGTAGAAAACTGCACTGGTACCACACATTCTCAGCCATTGAAGAATATACATTTTTTCAGTGGAATTATTCACCTTGCTTTTCACACACACACACACACACACACAAACAGCTTGGGCCCCTGGGATTTCGTATCATAACTGGAATTTCCAACGTAAAATTCTGTTATCAGTCTTACAATGTTCACCATTTTCAAGACAGTTGCATTTGCAAAGCTTTTGTTTCAAGGTGACCACATTGTGTTGAGATTAGTTTGCACTTTAGGATTCACAGTACAAATCACGAATCAGGACAACACAACAGCGAGAGTGCTTGTTTACTGAGGCGGAGAGCTGACTGATTTCTGGAGGGACGTATGTAGGGTGAATAAACAGGAGGAGGGGGAAGGGAGGGAGGAGGGCTGGGAAGGAGTTTAACTGGGAAACGACCTTGACCAGAAATGACCACCTCACATCCCCCAACTTCACCCAGGCTCACGTGACTAACCTGTGCTGGAGTGGCCAATGAAAGTGACGCACTTACATTATTTATATACTTGTCAGGCAGTGAATTTTCCCGTTTGTCTGATAAATCTGGTTGCCTGGTAACCTGATAATTGGGATTATACTGTATGTGGAAGATATTAAGAATATATAGTGTGGATGAGAAATTGACGAGTGCTGTGGAGAGTATGTACGAGGAAGCTAGGGATGCAGTGAGACTGGATGGTGAGCGGAGTGAGTCCGTTGATCTAAATGTGGGGCTGAAACAGGGTTGTGTGATGTCTCCATGGCTGTTTAATATATTCATTGATAGGGTTGTAAAGGAGGTATAAGGTAGAGCAATGGATGTGGGGGTGGCTCTAATGAATGAGGGTGAGGTGTGGAAGATTCCAGTATTGCTGTTTTTTGATGATACAGTATTGCTGAGTGAAGATGAATGGGAGTTGCAAGGTTTGGTGAATGAATTTGGGACAGTGTGTAAGAAGAGGAATATGAAAGTCAATGTAAACAAGAGTAAAGTTATGGTGTTTGAGAGGAATGAAGTCACAGAATGCACAGTGAGGATGGATGGTGAGGATATGGAAAATGTGAGTGTATTCAAGTACTTGGGTAGTGTGATGAGTAAGGATGGAATTTGGGGGGATAAAGTGCATGAAAGGGTACATCAGGGAAGGAAGGTTGTTGGTTCACTGAAAGCGGTGATGAGAAATAGGGAGGTGAGTATGGAAGTTAAGAAGTCACTGCATGATAGTATTGTGAACCCCACCCTAACGTATGGAAGTGAGGTGTGGACCTTGCTAGAGGGGAACAAGTCAAGAGTGACAGCACTGGCAATGAGTTACCTGAGAGAAGCATGTGGAGTGACATGGAGGGACAGGTTGACAAATGAAGAAGTGAGAGAATGCTGCGGGGTGGATGTGGATGTGATTAAGACAGGTTGACAAAGGAAGAAGTGAAAGAATGCTGCAGGGTGCATGTGGATGTGATTGAGAAAATTAGGAGAAATACACTGAGGTGGTTTCGACAAGGGGAGAATGGAGAATGAATGACAAACTAAGAGGGTGTATGTAGGTGAAGTGGAGGGAGAGAGAGGGAAGGGAGATCAAGAAGGAGGTGGAGGGATGGAGTTGAGAGTATATGAGGGAAGGGGGAGGGCAGTCAAATGGTGTGTGACAGAGGAACTTGGAGGCATTTTGTCTGCGGCCACCCTTTGCAGAAGTAGGGCATCGGGCTATAGATAGATAGTGATATACAGGAAATGAGCTACGGTTGTGGGGTCTCATTTCTGTTTCTCAACTAGTCAAATTTTGCTTTGAACTCGTATAAGTTTCTAGACTGGACGATCTCTTTGTCCAGGTCTAAGCATCTATATGAAAAACTATATTTATTGACATTCCTCAAGCAACTTGGCTATTTCAGTTTCAGTCAGTGTCCTCTTGTTACTCTCCCATCTAATGCAAAAAGATCTTTTCTGTCAATTTTATCTACTCCCATCATGGCCCTGTCTTCTAAGGAAGGCAGATCCAGCTTTTCCAGCCTCTCTCTGTATGACAGATCTGCCAGGCTAGGGACCATCATGGTAGCTGTTCTTTGTATTCTCTCGATCTTTTTTACATCTTTCTTTTTGTGTGTGGACCACACTACTGCCGCATATTCCAACCTGGGATGGATCATGGCTACTATCAATTTTTTCATCATCTCATCCATGTAATGAAATGCTACTATACATCTCTCTAACTGTCTTGTTAATGTGTTTTTCAGGTGGCAAATTATCCTGGACCAGCACATATACATCTCTCTAACTGTCTTGTTAATGTGTTTTTCAGGTGACAGATTATCCTGGACCAGCACTCTCAAATCTTTGTCTTCTCTCACTTTTGTGACTGGTTGATTACCCACTAAATAATTCAGTGATGGCCTCTTGGTACTTTTACCCATTTCCAATATTTTACATTTTTTTGTACTGTATTGAATTTCATTTCCCACATCCGGCTCCAATCATGAATCACATCCAGGTCCTCCTGCAGCATTTTACAGTCATTCTCAATTTCTATTCCTCAATATCTTTGCATCATCAGCAAACAGACTTGCATAACTGTTCATTACATCTACCATACTGTTTACGTAAATCAGGGACATTACTGGCACTATCACCGAGCCCTGTGGGACTACACTTGTTACTTCCCTCCATCCAGACATCCTGTCCTTTATTACTGTCCCCATTTGTCTGTCTCTTAAGAAGTCTCTCATCCACTCCAGGAGGTTTCCCTTCAGTCCTATCTGCTCCCATCTCCACATTAGTCATTTGTGGGGTACCTTGTCAAAGCCTTTCTCCAAATCTAAATACACACAATCCACCAAGCTGTCTCTCTCCTGTAGCAGATCAATCGCCCATGAGTAAAAGCTCAACAAGGTGGAAACACACAACCTTCTACTTCTGAATCCAAACTGACTTTCATCCAAAATGTTCATCTTCTCCAGATATTTTATCCATCTGTCCTTCAGGATTCTCTTGCACAATTTGCAACTATGCTGCTCAGGGACACTGGTCTATAATTCAGAGGTTCTTCATTGTTTCCTCCCTTATAAACTGGTACCACATTGGCCCTGCTCCATTCCTGAGGCACTTTCCCTTAGTCCACAGCACACAATTAAACAGTGAATCTTATCTGCCAGTTGTTCTCTGCATTCCCTCACTGCCCAATTAGCGATTCTGTCCAGTCCTGGGGCTTTCCTTACATCTTGAGTTTCCAGTAATTCATTCACTCCTTGCACTTCCACTTTTATATCTTTAATCATTACACTTCTACTTACTCCTTCCCCCTCCACAAAATCCCTTTCTATAGTGAAAACCGATTGGAAACATTTGTTCATTCTTTCAGCTTGCATTGGCGCATCTTTATAAACCTCTCCTTCTACTATCAGTTTGGTGATTCCTTGCTTATGTTTCAATCTGCCATTAACATATCTATAAAACAATTTGGGTTCTTCCTTACATGTGTCAATTATACCTTTTGCAAAGTTCCTTTCTTGCTCTCTACATATTATTGTATACTGATTTATAGTTCTTCTATATTCTTCCTTTGTTCTATTATTACCTCTCTTTCCCCAGCTGTTCCATGCCATGTCCCTCTCTTTGTTTCCACACCTTCTGTTAAACCAATCCTTCTTTCTGTTTTCTTTCCCGTTTACATTTGGATCGTGTTTTTCCACTCCCGAATTATAGAGGTCTAGAAAGATATCCCACTTCCTTCGCATCTCTCATCTTTCTATGAAATTCTTCTATTCCGCATTTTTGAAAAACTTCCTCAATCCTGTAAAGTTTGCTTTCCCAAAATTGTATCTTCCCTGCCTATAAAGCTCATCTCTTGGCACCACGTTCCATTATATCATCTGGAACTCAATGACCACATGATCACTTTTTCCTATAGCATACTGATATTTCAAAAATTCAATTGCATCAAGTTCTTTGGTTAGCAGTAAATCTAGTCTTGCTGGTGTATCATCACCTCTGAATCTCATCTCTTCTTTGACCCACTGGATCATTACATTATTCATTGCTATATTTAACAATATAGTGCCCCACGATTCTTCACTGCCTCCTGAGTCTCATTCCTCCCAGTTCACCTCTTTACAATTAAAATCACCCATCAGAATTATGTTATTGCTTTCCTCAATAACTTTCTGTAGATAACTAACCATGTCTGACAACATCTCCTGGTATTCATCATCATTCCATGCCCTTGTCTTGGGGGGAAAACATACTATTGCGATGTCTCTCTTGCCATTCTCTCCAGCTTTTAATTTCATATTTATCACTTCAGCCCATCCTCTCCCAGCTCCACATTATCCACATTTATGTCATTCTTCACTGTTACCGTCACTCCTCCTCCCGTTTTTTCTTTTCTGTCTCTTCTCCACAGTTTGTATTTACCATCTCCTATATGAATATCAATATCCACTCTAAACTTGATCTCTACAAAGCACATTACAGTAAAACCTCGATATAACGGACTTCAATAGACCGGAATTCGCTTTTATCGGACTCGAGGAGCTAACGGACTAAACTCCTATACTGTATATCGGAAAAAGTCCAATAAAGCCAGAAAGCAGTCCGGACTCCCTGACCACTTCAGCTATGTTCACCACAATAAGACAAGTAAAAGACATGTTTTTCAGTGTACAGTACAGTATTATTATGCCATTTGATTAATGTAGTGAAGGTATAACACAGTACAATACTGCAATGGTGGTGAAAACCACTGATGCAATCCGGACTAATGTCTGATACATCAGAAAAAGTCCGGATTAGCAGGGGTAAGTCCGGATGTCACTTTTATCGGAATTTCGCATTTTTCAGACTGGCTTGGACCCCAATTAGTCCGTTATAGTGAGGTCTTACTGTATATCTGGTTCATGTACTCTCAAGAAATCGTTGATTACTAACCCTGCCGATATTAAACTATCAACATTAATATATGTCACTTTCCAACATTTTTCGTTGTTCGTTATTCCCTCTTCTCTCCCACTCTCCATCAGTACACTTCCACAACTTCTGATCCATAACTCTCCAATAGAACATTGTCTTCTCTTCCTCCGTTCTCTGTTCGTTTTTTGCCTTTGCTTCTTTTACTAGCTCCTTTATTTTAGCTCTTTCTTCCTCATTTTCATCTCTCCTTATCCAAACATTCTTGAACTCCTCTTTGTCTGATGATTTCCAGGTTCTGTTGATGATTTCACTTAGCATTACCTGAGACTTCAACTTATGTGGCCTCGACCCTCCTTCCTCGTACCTTCCTAGCCAAAACTCTTCCACAATCTCATCTTGGGCTTTGATGATACCCTCCATAACTACTGATACTATCTCTTTAGCCTTACTCAGTTCTTCTCTTTCCCTTTCTGTTCTTACTGTCATATGTTTTTCTTGAACTGCTGACATTATCATGCATTTTTTCTTGTTTGCTACATTCCCTGACTATAGATTCTCCACTTCTTTGTACCCTAACCACATCTTTCTCTACCTTTTCCTTGCCTTGTTGTTCAATAATCTCTTTCAAATTTATATTTCCTTGCTCTTGAATTTTCTTACACCCTTTGTGTTGCTCCTTGATTTCGTTAATGTGTTCATATTACATCCTTGAATTTGAATCATGCTCATCTAGTTTACTTTTCATTCTGTCCCATTCATCTTCTATCTATCTATTGCCAGACGTCTAAATCCCGTAAGGGGTGGCCACAAACAAATCGCCTCCATGTCGCTCTGTCCTCCACCACTTCACTGCCCTGCTCCCAGCTCACACCCCCCTCTCTCATATACCTCTCCACTCCATCCCTCCATCTCATCCTCAGCTTCCTCCTCCCTCTCCCCCCCTCCACCTCACTCACATACACTCTCCTCATCAGTCTCTCACTCTCCATCCTCTCCACATGCCCAAACCACCTTAATGTGTTTCTCCTAACGCTTCTTATCACATCCACATCCACCCCACAATGCTCCCTCACTTCCTCATTTGTCAGTCTCTCTCTCCATGTGACTCCACATGCTCCTCTCAAATGACTCATTTCCACTGCTCTCACTCTTGACTTCTATCCCTCCAACAGGATCCAAGCTTCATTCCAATATGTTATAGTTGATATCACAATACTGTCAAGTAGCAGCTTTTTCACTTTCATGCTCACTTCCCTGTTTCTTATCACTGCTTTCAAGGAACCAGTAACCATTCTTCCCTGCTGCATCCTTTCAAGCACTTCACCCTCCAGACTTCCATCCTTACTCATCACACATCCAAGTACTTAAATGCACTCACATTCTCCATATCCTCCCCATCCAATCTCACTGTACATTCACTGACTTCACTTCTCTCGAAGACCATCACTTTACTCTTCTCTACATTCACCTTTAGATTCCATTTCTTACACACTCTCCCAAATTCATCTACCAAGCCTTGCAGCTCCCCTTCGTCTTCACTCAACAACACAGTATCATCTGCAAACAACAGTACAGGGAGTTTCCAAACACTGCCCTCTCTCACTAGGGCTGATCCAACATCCACTGCCCGACCTTGTATCTCTTTTATAACCTCATCCATATACAGACTGAACAACCATGGAGACATGACACATCCTTGTTTCAATCCAACCTTCAAATGGAAAAATTCACTCAGTTTGGCATCCACATGCACCATTCTTCTTCTAACCTCTTATTTTCCCTCATGAGCTGTTTTATTTCATTTGAGGCAGATTCATTACTCACTTTTAATTCTGTAACTTGTCATTCTTGTTCAGCACTGTGTGTGCAGACGCTTTCCAACTGGCTCTGCATTACCTTAATCTCTTTCTCCTGTTCTAAGGTCCGTTCCTGCAACTTTCTAATTACTGTCCATACTTTTTTAACTCATGGACGTTCCTCTCCACCATTTTCTCCACTCCTGCTACTCTTGTTTGGTTCAGCTTAGTACTTCCTTTACCCTCATCTTCATACAAGAACCCCGCAAATTCACCACCACCAGATGTAAACAATGAACTATCCCTTTCCGCCATGATGCAACCTACGAAACTTTATACTTCCACTGTCTTGTACTCTTTTATGACCGAAACCTGCGTTTTTTTCACTAATATAAGACAGGACCACCACTCACGTATCGGGACCACCACTCACGTATTCATTCACATAATCACAATAGGCTGGTCTCCTGTTCGTCACTGATTCAGAGATTATTTCTCCACGATCCACAAAGAACTCCGTCTCTGTTGGTGACCTGTATTTACCTATATGTAGTACACAAGAAATGAGCTAAGCTCGTGTTGTCCTGTCTCCATATCTACATTTATCTAATCTAGTTTTAAACACATGAATGGTTTTCGCCTGCATTGCTTCTTCGTCAAAGTCATTCCAAATACTTATGCTTCCCTCTTGAGCTGTTTTATTTCATTTGAGGCAGATTCATTACTCACTTATAATTCTGTAACCTGTCATTCTTGTTCAGCACTGTATGTGCAGATGCTTTCCAACTGGCTCTGCACTATATCAATCTCTTTCTCCTGTTCTGAGGTCCGTTCCTGCAACTCTCTAATTATTGTCCAAACTTTTTTTTAACTCCTGGACATTCCTCTCTGCCATTTTCTCCACTCCTGCTATTCTTGTTTAGTTCAGCTTAGTACTTCCTTTACCCTCATCTTCATCTGAGAACCCCGCAAATTCACCACCACCAGATGTAAACATTGAACTATCCCTTTCCGCCATGATGCAACCTATGAAAACTTTATACTTCCACTGTCTTGTACTCTTTTATGACCGAAACCTGTGTTTTTTTCACTAATATAAGACGGGACCACCACTCACGTATTCATTCATATAATCACAATAGGCTAGTCTCCTTTTCGCCGCTGATTCAGGGATTATTACCCCACGATCCACAAAGAACTCTGTCTCTGTTGGTGACCTGTATTTACCTATCTGTAGCATACAGGAATTGAGCTAAGCTCATGTTGTCCTGTCTTCATATCTACATTCATCTAATCTAGTTTTAAACACGAATGTTTTTCGCCTGCACCACCTCTTCGTCTAAGTCATTCCAAATACTTATGCTTCTGTTCAGGAAACTGAACCTTTTAAGATCATTAAGACGTGTACTCTTCCTCAACTTAAAGCCATGACCTCTAGTTCTTCCATCATCCCACACAAAAAGATCCTCTCTATCCACCCTTCCCAATTCTCTTACATTTCTAAATATCGTGATCAAGTCACCTCTTTCCCTTCTCTTGCACAGTGTTGGTAACTTCAGTTTTTCCAATCTCTCCTCGTAGGTGAGTTCTCTTAAGCATGGTATCATCCTCGTTACCATCCGCTGAACCCTCTCTAGTTTATCAATATGCTTCTTCAAATGAGGTGACCACAGCCACATACTCTAGTCTTGGTCTTACCATGGTCACTATCAACTCCCTCAACATTTCCTCGTCCATATAATTAAAAGCACTCTCACATTAGTCAGTAATCCATAAGTTCCTCCAATGATTTTGTTTATATGCTTTTCTGGTGACAAGTCATCCTGAATAATCACTCCCATGTCTTTCCCCCCTGGGGGCAGGGGTTTTTCAAGAATTCTCCCCCAGTATCCCTGCTTGTCGTAAGAGGTGACTAAAAGGTTTGGTGGTGCGTTAGTGCCCCACCCTGTAAAAACAACTAACTAAAAATACAAACAAGAAGCCTTGGGCCAGGACTGACCTTTAAAAGTTGACGATAAAGGAACGGACAAAGGCCAAGATAAAGATTGCGACCTGGAATGTGAGGGGTATGAATGATGAGGTGAAAGAGAGAGAGATTGTACAGGTGCCTGAGAGTGCGAAAGTGGATATATGTGGAATAACTGAAACTAAATGGCGAGGTGAGAGTGTGAGAGAATGGGAATATGGATGGGGTATATGCGCGGGAGTGGATGAGAATGAGAGGGCGAAAGAGGGAGTGTGTATTGTTGTGAGCAACAGGTGGAAGGAGAATGTAAGAGTATGGATCAGTTGGGTCAAGGATTGTGTGGGTAAGAGTGAAAGATGGACTACAAATGTGGGCAATTGTGTGCGTGTATGCGCCAACACAAGATCGTGTAAGTAGAGTGAGAGAAGAGTTTTGGACAAATGTGGAAGCCTGCTTGGAAAAGTTTGAAAGGAATGAGAGAGTGATTCTGACTGGAGATATGAATGGAAAAGTAGGGAATGAGAAGGTGCATGGAGTGGTTGGTGAGTGGGGTGTGCCTGCAGAGATGGATGAGAATGGCAGTGCTTTAGTGGACATTTGTGCTGGGAGGGGGTTGGTGGTAGTTAATACCCTCTTCAAGCACAAAATGATCCATAGGTATACATGGCGAGTGGTGAGAAGAGAGGACGGGGGAATGAATGAACGGAAGGCAATGATTGGCTGTGTGTGTGGATGAAAGGATGAGAAGATGTACTGTATAATGGATGCAAGAGTATATAGAGGTTGGGGGAGTGGACTTTCTGACCACCACTTGGTGCTGGCCAAATTCAGAATCCAAACAAGATGGAGGAAGAGAAGAAGGGAAAGACATGAGGAAGTATTTGTTACAAGGAGGGTAGAAAAGTTACAAGAGGATGGAATAAAGGCTGAATATAGATGGGAAGTGGAGGAGCGATTGGGTAAATATAGATTGGAGCAGATGGGGGACGTGGAGGGTGTGTGCAAGGTATTGACAGAAGAAATCTGTGCAGCATGTGAGGTGGTGTGTGGGGTGAAGAGAAGACGAAAGGGGGTTCAGGGAACAGCATGGTGGACTGAAGAGGTGAGAAAGGCTGTGGCACAAAAGAAGAAAGCATATAATGAGTGGATGAGGAACAGGGGCAACGAAGAAGCTGGGAGACGGACGAGAGAGCTATATGTAGTGAGGAGGGGAGAGGTGAAAAGATTAGTAAGAGAGAGTAAGAAGAGAGTGGATGAGGAATTTGGAAGGAATTTGAGTGCAAAGTGGAGGGAATGTAAGAAAATGTTCTGGAAGGAGGTAAAGAGAGCTAGACAGGGTGCCAATGAAGTCAGTGGGGGTGTGAAAGATAAAAGTGGTAGATTACTAGTGGAGAAGGGAGAAAAAGTAAACAGATGGAGAGAACACCTTAATGAACTGTTGAACATAGAGAATGAAAGTAATGCAAGTATAAGTGGCTGGAGAATGGCAGGGAGAAGGAGGGTGGTGAGAAGAGAGGAAGAAATCACCAGGATGGAAGTGGTGGAAGCAATGAAGAAAGTTAAAATGGGGAAAGCCCCAGGAATTGATGGAGTGTGTGGTGAAATGCTGAAGCATGGGGGAGAGATAGTAACAGAGTGGATGTGGAAGGTGTGCAGATTGGCTTGGGAGGAGGGCAGAGTCCCGGAGGATTGGAAGTCAGGTATAATTATTCCTTTGTACAAAGGAAAAGGGGAAAAAGCAGTGTGTGGTAATCATAGGGGCATTTGCCTTCTCAGTGTAATAGGAAAAGTATATGGTAGGATACTTATTGACAGAGTTAGGGAAATTGCTGAGGAAGTAGTTGGAGAAGAACAAGGAGGTTTTAGGAAGGGAAGAGGTTGTGTAGACCAGATATTCATTCTTAGATCCTTAGTGGAAAAGTTTCTAGAGAAGGGCAAGAAGTTGTATGCAGCCTTCATGGATCTGGAGAAAGCATATGACAGGGTGGATAGACAAGGTTTGTGGAAGGTATTAAGAATATATGAAGAAGTGAAGGAACGTTGTGGGGTGGGTGTGGATGTGGTTGAGATGATTAGGAGAAATACACTGAGGTAGTTTGGACATGTGGAGAGAATGGACAATGAAACTCTGACTAAGAGGGTGTATGCAGGTGGGGTGGAGGGAGGGAGAGGGAGGGGAAGGCCGAGAATGAGGTGGAGGGATGGAGTTGAGAGGTATATGAGGGAGGTGGGAGTGAGCTGGAGGGAGGGTAGGCAAATGGTGGGTGACAGAGCGACTTGGAGGCGTTTTGTCCGCGACCACCCTTTGTGGGATTAGGGCGTCGGGCTATAGATAGAGAGATAGATAGATTTTCGGCCATCTGCCGACTGTGTCTGTGCCAGATTCAGCTGGGTGCACATTGAGTGCTCCATCACGCAGCAATGTTTGTACTTAATTGGCCACTGTACACTAACTTTTTATGGTAGACTAATGAATCTGGTACCGATTTAAAGCTGAATAGTTGCTCTTTATTGCAGTATGGTTGAAAAAGGTAAATACCATAGCTAAAAGGCCAACAGGACAAGCAGAATTTAGCCAAAAAGAAAAAATCGAACACCTTCACGTAGAAAAATATTTGTAAAAAAAAAAAAGTATTAGAGTTAGGTGAAATCTGATAGTACCACGTCAGTCTACAGTAAATTCCCTTTCTATTGATATGTAGTTTATGGCAATTTATGTTAGTTTTCACAGAGAAAAGTGAAAGCCCTCACTGTCACACTGGCAAATATCAATGCTGGTAATACTGATATTATTCATGGTAAAAACCTATTTATTATGCATATCTATCAGATGTACTCATCACTGTAAAAACATATAGTTGGAAAAGGATAAACAGGATAGTGTATGTGGAACAAGGACAGACAGGAGACGGAAAACATGCAAAAAAAAATAAATAAATATTGTTTCGTATGACTCAAATTCGAATCATTAGAACCTTAATGGTTGGATTTATGCTGACTCGAAAACGTGTTATCGGAATCTCAAACTTACAATACTTTAAACTTTAAACAATACTGAAGGAAACAGGACAAACATAATTCCTGGAAACTACTAAAGGTTTGATGAGCTCGTCGAGAGGCAGTGTTGAGACACGTCTGATCACTCTGCCTGCTCGTGTGTGTGTGTATTTACCTAGTTGTGATATACAGGAAAGGAGCTACGCTCGTGGAGTCCCGTCTCTTTTTCTCAAAGAGTCAAATATTGCTTTGAACTCGTTTAAGTTTTTAGACTGGATGATCTCTCTGTCCAAGGTATTCCACAGATCTACTGTATGTATCTATATGGAAAGCTATATTTCTTGACATCCTTCAAACAACTTGACTTTTTCAGTTTCATTCTGTGTCCTCTTCTTTCTCTCCCATCGTTTCATTTTTGAAGGCTCCAACATGCTTGCATGAGTCGGCCTTGGTCACCAAATGGCGGCTCTCCACGCTACTTGATCTTTGGCAGCCTCCCTGTTCAGTCCCTTAACCCTTAGGTCACACTTAATGAACTCGTCCCATGTCTTTCTCGGTCTACCCCTTCCCCAATACTAACACTTCTCACCCTCTGCACCCAATAATCATCCCCCATCCTCTCCACATGTCCAAACCACCGCAGCCTACCTCTCCTCATCACAACACCAATACACTCAAGTCCCATCCTACCTCTCAACTCTTCCATTGTAAACCCAGCCCCCCTAGGCCTTGCATGCAGGGTCGCACTGCACATTCGCCTAATCATTGTCATTTCTGTATGTTTAAACCTGCAAATATCCTCTTCCTTTACTGCCCAGGTCTCACTACCATACAGCATCACACTCCTAACACATGATGCAAACAAAGACCCCTTAGCATGTAAGGAGAGTCCTCTCAATGTCAGGAGAGGCAACAGCTCCCTGAACTTCTTCCAACCACTTCTCACCCTAGCAACTGAACTAACTCCAGCCCCACCTCCGGCACATAACATGTCTCCCAAACAACAAAACTCTTCCACACACTCAAGTGACTCACCAGCAAGATCAATCCTTTCACGCCTAACAATCTCCACCTGCTATCCCCGACATGCCGGACACATAAAATCAGCATTATCTCGCAGTCTACCTCTAATACCACTACATCTCTTGTGCACCCATTTATCAAACACTGCACAAGATGGAATTACTTCCCACACCTTTGTGGCAAACTGCACATGGCCACTCTCCCTCTCCTCTGATTGTACCACCACCAACCCTAGATATCATCACTTTTGTTTTATCTGCATTTACCCTTAAGCCCTTGTGCCCCATACCATCTCTCTACTTCTTAAATCTTTCCTCCGCCTCCCTTTCATTCTCTGCAATCAACACCAAATCATTAGCATACAACATCTCCCATGGGAGTCCATCTCTGAAGTCATGTGAGAGGGCTTCAAGTACCATGATAAACAACAAGGGACTCAAAACTGACCCCTGATGCACACCAACAATCACGGAAAACTCATCACTCAAAATTCCATTCACTCTTACCTGGGTGTGAGCACCCATGTACATGGCCATAACCACCCTAACCAGCCACTCTTCCAACCCAAGCTTTCTCATTGCCCACTTCACCACCTCTCTAGGGACTCTGTCAAAGGCCTTTTCCAAATCAACAAAAACAAAATACAATTCCCTTTTCTTGCCAATATATTTTTCCTGAAGCTGTCGAACAATGAATATGGCATCAGTGGTCCCCCTGCCTGGCATAAACCCAAACTGCATCTCATTGATATTCACTCTTTCTCTAATCATACCTTCTAGAACTCTCTCCATTACTTTCATTATCTGATCTAAGAGCTTTATACCTCTGTAATTTCCCCTTTCCAGGGCATCACCCTTCCCTTTGTACACATTTACAATTATACTCCTCAGCCAATCATATGGGACAACACACTCAAATATAATCATATTTATCAGGTCAGTGACTAACCTCACCCCAGTATCTCCTGAGGCCTTCAACATTTCGGCAGTCAACCCAGACACACCTGCCGCCCAAACAAACAAATCTTTTCAATCAACTTTATCTACTCCCATTATGGCCCTGAACACTGCAATCATGTCGCCCATCTCTCTCCTTTCTTCTAGGGAAGGCAGATCCAGGTTTTCTAGCCTCCACCGTATGACAGATCTGGCAGGCTGGGGACCATCTTGGTTCCTGTTCTTTGTATTCTCTCGATCTTCTTTACATCTTTCATTTTGTGTGGAGACCACACTACTGCCGCATACTCCAACCGGGGGCAGATCATTGCCACTAGCAATTTTTTCATCATCATCTCATCCATGTAACAGAATGCCATTCTTATGTCAGTAAAGAGATTGAATGTCTCTCTATCTTTTTAATATATTTTTCTGGTGACAAACTATCCTGGACCAGCACTCACAAATCTTTTTGTAGTATCTCACTTTTGTGATTGGTTCATTACCCATCATATAATTCTGTGATGGCCTCTTGGTACTTTTACCCATTTCCAATATTTTACATTTTTTGCATTGAATTTCGTTTCCCACATATGGCTCCAATCACGAATCCTATCCAGGTCCTCCTGCAGCATTTTACAATCTTCCTCAACTTCTACTCTCCTCAAGATCTTTGCATTACAGCAAATAGACTTGCATAACTGTTCCTTCCATCTACCATATAGTTTACGTAAATCAGGAACATTACTGGCGCTAACACCGAGCCCTGTGGGACTCCACTTGTTTCTTCCCTCCATTCAGACATCCTGTCCTTTATCACTGTCCTCATTTGTCTGTCTCTCAAGAAGCCTCTCATCCACTCCAGGAGGTTTCCCTTTAGTTCTCCTATGTGCTCCAATCTCCACATTAGTCATTTGTGGGGTACCTTGTCAAAGGCTTTCTCCAAATCTAAATACACACAATCCACCAAGTCTCTCTCCTGTAGCATTCAATTGCTCCTGAGTAAAAGCTCAATAAGTTGGAAACACATGACCTTCCACTTCTGAATCCAAACTGACTTTTAACCAAAATATTCATCTCCTCCAGATATTTCATCCATCTGTCTTTAAGGATTCTCTTGCACAATTTTGCAACTACGCTGCTCAGGGACACTAGTTTATAATTCAGAGTTTTTTTCTTGTTTCCTCCCTTACACTGGTATCACATTGGCTCTCTTCCATTCTTGAAGCACTTTCCCATCTTCCAGAGAACACATAATTAAACCATGAATTTTATCCGCGAGTTGTTCTCCACATTCTTTCAGTACCCAAGAAGAGATTCCATTCAGTCCTGGGGCTTTCCTTGCATCTTGAGTTCCCAGTAATTTATAAACTTCCTGCACTTCCACTTTTATATCTTTAATCACTATGTTTCTAGTCACTCCTTCCCCCTCCACCAAATCCCTTTCTTTAGTGAAAACTGATTGGAAACATTAGTTCATTATTTCAGCCTGCATTCCTGCATCTTCATAAACCTCTCCTTCTACTTTCAGTGTGGTGATTCCTTGCTTCTGTTTCAATTTGCCATTAATATATCTATAAAACAATTTGAGTTCTTCCTTACATTTGTCAATTATACCTTTTACAAAGTTCCTTTCTTCCTCTCTACATATTCTTGTATACAGTATTCATTTCTAGTTCTATATTCCTCTCATTGTTCTATTATTACTTCTCTTTCTCCAGTTGTTCCATGCCATGTCCCTCTCTTTGTTTGCTATCATACACCTTCTGTTAAACCAATCCTTCTTTCTGTTATCTTTCCCACTTACTCTTGGAACATGTTTTTCTACTCCTGAACTATAGAGGTCCAGAAAGATATCCCACTTCCTGCGTATCTCTCATTTCTCTGAATTTTGTCCAATCCACATTTTTGACAAATTTCCTCGATCCTGTAAAGTTTGCTTTCCCAAAGTTGTATTTTCTATCTATGTATACCCCGACGCCCTAATCCTGCAAAGGGTGGCCGCAGACAAAACGCCTCCAAGTCGCTCTGTCACCCCCCATTTGCCTACCCTCCCCTTAGCTCACTCCCCCCTCCCCCATATACCTCTCAACTCTCGGTCTTCTCCTCCCTCTCCCTCCCTCCACCCCGCCTCCATACAACCTCTTAGTCAGTCTTTCATTCTCCATTCTCTCTACATGCCCAAACAACCTCAGTGTATTTCTCCTAATCTTCTCAGCCACATCCACATCCACCCCATAACGTTCCTTCACTTCTTCATTCGTCAACCTGTCCCTCCATGTCACTACACATGCTCCTCTCAAGCAACTCATTTCCACTGCTCTCACTCTTGACTTGTTACCCTCTAGCAAGGTCCATGCCTCGCTTCCATACATCAGGGTAGGGAGCACGATACTATCATGCAGTGACTTCTTGACTTCCATACTCACCTCCCTATTTCTCATCACCGCTTTCTGTGAACCAACAACCTTCCTTCCCTGCTGTACCATTTCAAGTATTTCATCCCCAAAACTCCCATCCTTACTCATCACACTACCCAAGTACTTGAATGCACTCTCATTCTCCAAATCCTCACCATCCAACCTCACTGTGCATTCTGTGACTTCATTCCTCTCAAACACCATAACTTTACTCTTGTTTACAATGACTTTCAGATTCGTCTTCTTACACAATGTCCCAGTTTCATTCACCAAACCTTGCAACTCCCATTCATCTTCACTCAACAATACTGTATCATCAACAAACAACAACAGCGGAATCTTCTACATTCCACCCTCATTCATTAGAGCCACTCCCAAATCCACTGCCCTACCTTGCATCTTCTTTACAATCCCATCCATATATATATATTAAACAGCCATGGAGACATCACACAACCCTGTTTCAGTCTCACATTCAGATCAAAGAACTCATTCAGCTCACCATCCACTCGCACAGTAGCTTACGCTCCTTCATACATACTCTTCACAGCACTCAACAATTTCCCCTCCACTCCATATATTCTTAATACCTTCCACATACCTTGCCTATCTATTCTGTCATAAGCTTTCTCTGAGTCCATGAAGGCAGCATACACTTTCTTTCCCTTCTCTAGATACTTCTCCACCAGACAACTTAGAACAAATATCTGATCTACACACCCTTTTCCCTTCCTAAATCCCCCTTGTTCTTCTCCAACTAACTCCTCTGTTATATGCCTAACCCTATCAATAAGTATTCTACCATATATTTTTCCAGTCACACTAAGAAGGCAAATACCCCTATGGTTGTATCTTCCCTGCCTATAAAGCTCATCTCTTGGCACCACATTCCCTTTTATCATCTTGAACCCAATGATCACATGATCACTTTTTCCTACAGGACACAGATATTTCAATGATTCAATGACATCAGGTTCTTTGGTTAGCAGTCTTGCTGGCATGTCATCACCTCTGAATCTTGTCTCTTCTTTGACCCATTGAGTCATCACATTATTCACTGCTATATTTAACAATATAGTGCCCCACGAATCTTCATTGACTCCTGAGTCCCATTCCTCCTAGTTCACCTCTTTACAGTTAAAATCACCCATCAGAATTATGTTGTTGCTTTCCTCAAAAACATTCTGTAGATAACTATCCATGTCTGACAACATCTCCTGGTATTCATTGTCATTCCATGCACTTGTCTTAGGGGAAACATATACCACTGCAATGACTCTCTTGTCATTATCTCCAGTTTCTAATTTCATCTTTATCGCTTCAGCCTTGCCCGCTCCCAGTTCCACATTTTCCACACTGATGTTGTCCTTCACTGCTATCATCGCTCCTGTCTATCAATCAATTGCTAGACGCCTTAATCCTGTAAGGGATGGCCACAAACAAATTGCCTCCTATTTTCTTTGTCCCCCACCATTTCAGTGCCCCGCTCCCAGCTCACACACCCCCTCTCTCATATACCACTCCACTCCATCCCTCCATCTCATCCTTGGCATCCCCCTCCCTCTCCCCCCTCCACCTCACTCACATACACTCTCCTCATCAGTTTCTGGTCAAACTACCTCAATGTGTTTCTTCTAACGCTTCCAATCACATCCACATCCACACCACAACACTCCTTCGCTTCCTCTTTTGTCAGTCTGTCTCTCCATGTGACTCCACATGCTCCTCTCAAACAACTCATTTCCACTGCTCTCACTCTTGACTTCTGTCTCTCCAACAAGGTCCAAGCTTCACTTCCATACGTTAAAGGTGGTATCACAATGCTGTCATGTAGTAACTTTTTCACTTTCATGCTCACTTCCCTATTTCTTATCACTGTTTTCAAGGAACCACCAACCTTTCTTCCTTGCCATACCCTTTCAAGCACTTCACCCTCTAAACTTCCATCCTTACTCATCACACTACCCAAGTACTTAAACACACTCACATTTTCAATTTCCTCCTTATCCAACCTCACTGTACATTCACTAACTACACTTCTCTCGAATACTCTTCCCTACATTCACCTTTAGATTCCGTTTCTCATAGACTCTCATCCTCCTGTTTCTTCTTTTCTGTCTCTTCCCCACAGTTTACATTTGCCATCTCCCAAATGTATATTAATATCCTCTCTTAACTTGGTCTCTACAAAGCACATAATACTCGTATCTGGTTTATGTACCCTCAAGTAATCGTTGATTTCTAACATTGCCAATATTAAACCATCAGCATTAGTATATGCCACTTTCCAACTTTTTTCGTTGTTCTTTGCTCCCTCCTCTCCCTCTCTCCATCGGTACCAGTTTCTGAATTTCTGATTCATAACTCTCCAATAGAACACTGTCTTCTCTTCCTCCGTTCTGTTCGTTTTTTGCCTTTGCTTCCTTTACTTGCTCCTTTATCATAGATCTTTCTTCCTCATTTGCATCTCTCCTTATCTAAACATTCTGGAACTCCTCCTTTTCTGATAATTTCCATATTCTGTTGATGATTTCATTTACCATTACCTGGGACTTAACCTTAAGTGGCCTCGCCCCTCCTTCCTCGTACTTTCCTAACCTAAACACTTCTTCAATCTCTTCCTGAGCTTCGTTGTTACCCTCCATAACTACTGTTACTATCTCTTTAGCCTTGCTCAGTTCTTCTTTTTCCCTTTCTGGTCTTGCTGTCATACGTTTTTCTTTAACTCCTGAAATTATCACACATTTTTTCTTGTCTGCTACATTCCTGACTAAAGATTCTCTACTTCTTAGTACCCTAACCACTTCCTTCTCCACCTTTTCCTTGTTTTGTTGTTCTATAATCACTTGAATTTTCTTCCACGCCGTGTTGCTCCTTGATTTCCTTAATATGTTCATCATGCATCAATGATTTTGATTCATGCTCATCTAGTTTACTTTTCATCCTGTCCCTTTCTTCTTCCAACCTCTTACTTTTCCCTCTTGAGCTGTTTTATTTCATGTGAGGCAGATTCATTACTCAATTTTAAATCTGTGACTTGCCATTCTTGTTCAGCACTGTGTGTGCAGACATTATCCAACTTGGTCTGAAGTACCTTAATCGCATTCTTCTGTTCTAGGGTTCGTTCCTGCAACTCTAATTATTATCCATACTTTTTTTAACTCCTGTGCATTCCTCTCCGTCATTTTTTCCACTCCTGCTGCTCTTGTTTGGTTCAGTTTAGTACTTCCTTTACTCTTATTGTCATCTGAGAAGCACGCAAATTCACCGCCACCAGATGTTAACAATGAACTGCCTTCCTCCGCCATGATGCAACCTACGAAAACCTTCCACTTCCACTGTGTTTTGTACACTTGTTTGACCGAAATCTGTCTTTTTTTTTTTTT
>JAGKTI010012854.1:12328-23929 GCA_018397915.1 Birgus latro
CTACAAAATCCCTTTCTTTAGTGAAAACTGATTGGTGTGTGTGTGTGTGTGTGTGTGTGTGTGTTTGTGTGTGTGTGTGTGTGTGTGTGTATTTACCTATTTGTAGTATACAGGAATTAAGCTAAGCTCGTGTTGTCCTGTCTCCATATCTACATTCATCTAATCTAGTTTTAAATACATGAATGTTTTTCGTCTGCACCACCTCTTCGTCTAAGTCATTCCAAATACTTATGCTTCTGTTCGGGAAACTGAACCTTTGGAGATCATTAAGACATCTACTTTTCCTCAACTTGAAGCCATGACCTTTTGTTCTTCCATCATCCAACACAAAAAGATCCTCTCTATCAACCCTTTCCAATTCTCTTACATTTCTAAATATCGTGATCAAGTCACCTCTTTCCCTTCTCTTGCGCAGTGTTGGTAACTTCAGTTTTTCCAATCTCTCCTCGTAGATGAGTTCCCTTAAACACGGTATCATCTTCGTTGCCATCCGTTGAACCCTCTCTAGTTTATCAATATGCTTCTTCAAATGAGGTGACCATAACACAGCCACATACTCTAGTCTTGGTCTTATCATGGTCACTATCAACTCCCTCAACATTTCCTCATCCATATAATTAAAAGCCACTCTCATGTTGGTCAGTAATCTATAAGTTCCCCCAATGATTTTGTTTATGTACTTTTCTGGTGACAAGTCATCCCAAATAATCACTCCCAAGTCTTTCTCATCCTTTTTTTTACTAATTATCTCACTCTCCATCTTATATGTCCAGTGTCGTCTTCTTTCACTTATTCCCATTTCCAATACATGACATTTCTTGGCATTAAAGTCCATTATCCAAGTCTGGCTCCAGCTGTGTAGTTTGTCCAAGTCCTCTTGCAGTTCTTTATAACTATCAATACATTTAATATGTTTCATAATTTTAGCATCATCTGCAAACATACTCATGTAACTATTCAAACCCTCTGCCAAATCATTTATATATATCAGAAACATTATTGGGGCCAGGACAGAGCCCTGGGGTACTCCACTGGTCACATTTCTCCATTGTGAAACCTTGTCTCTTAATAATGTTCTCATCTGCCTTCCTATCAAATAATCTCCCATCCACTTTCATAGTTTCCCATGCACCCCTCCAAAGGTCCTCAACTTCCACAATGGTCTCCTATAGGGCACCCTGTCAAATGCTTTCTTAAGATCCACAGACACAGTCTGCCCATCCCTCTCTTTCCTGTACGACATCTATTACCCTACTGTAGAAAATTAGTAGGTTAGTAACACATGATCTTCCTTCCCTAAAACCAAACTGTCTTGGTGTTATCACTTCATTTTCTAATAAATGCTTTATCCATCTTTTTCTAATAATTTTCTCATAGATTTTACAAACAATACTAGTAAGTGACACAGGTCTATAATTAAGTGGATCCTCCCTATCTCCTTCCTTAAAGATTGGCACAATACTTGCTCTTTTCCAATCTTTAGGTAACTGTCCATTTTCAAGCGATGTCTTGATGATGACATAAACTGGCCACACTAACTGGTCGGCACATTCCTTCAGGATCCATCCAGCCACACCAACTGGTCCCATTGCTTTTCTCACATCCAAATCCTTCATCAGCTGTAGCAACTCATTCATGTCAACTGTAATTTCGGCCATTCTCATCAGCCTGGGTTCCATTTCAGGCTCCCTAAATTCGTCTTCCAATACATAAACTGACTGCAGCTTGCTGTTCATTATTTCACACAAGTCTTCCTCTCTTTCGTATGTTTCATCTCCATTCCTCAGTCATATTATACTGTCCTTAACTTTCATTTGCCATTTACAGACCTATAAAATAGTTTCGGCTCTTTTTTACAGTTAGATACAATATCTTTTTCGTATTTCCTTTCCTCTTCTCTCCGCACCCTTACATATTCATTTCTTACCTGCTTGTACTCCTCCCAAGCCCTTTCACTATACCTTCTTCTCACTTTATTCCATGCTTTTTTTCTTGCCTCTTGTGCCATCCTACATCTGTTGTTAAACCATTCTTTCCTCCTTTCCATAGCTGCAGAAAATTTTGGGACATACTTAGTAACTCCTGTTTTATATACTTCTGTCAAAAACTCATATTTCTCATCAACATTTGTGATCATATTCATTTTACTCCATTCTACATTTTGGGAAAAGTTCCTCAGGGAAGCAACATCTGCCTTCCCATAACTGTATCTATTTTCTCTGTGTTTTTCATCTCTTTCTCCTTCCCTTACTCCTACCATGTCCATCTCAATTACCATTGGTAGGTCATGTTCCTCACATCATTTGGGTCCTTTGTGAATACTAGGTCACGCCTGGATGGTTCGTCGTCACCCCTAATTCTTGTGTTTTCTTTGATCAATTGGGTTAACATGTTTTCCATCACCAATTGCATTAATTTATTTCCCCATGATTCCTCATTGTTCCCAGCATCCATACTTTCCCAATCAACTTCTCTACAGTTAAAATCTCCCATTAATATCATTCTATTTCTTCGTTCAATAAACATTTTTATCCAAATAATGGATTCTCTTATTAACTGTTCATAATCTTCCTTCGTCCATGCCCTAGTTTGGGGGGGCATATAAAATACTATTGCATCTATTTTTCTCAATAACTGCCCTCTATTTCAATTCCCAAAAGTCCAGCCATGGTATTTTCAATTACTATATTCTTTGCTCTTAGGTCATTACGGGTTAATATCACTATACCTCCCCCAAACTTACCTTCTCTGTCCTTCCTCCAAATTTTATAATTGGTCCATCCAAATAATTTTGTATCGACATCTCGGGGCAATTTAGTCTCTACCAAGCAAATAATTTCAGGTTTATTTTCATTTAAATAATCTTCAGTTTCCCCTTTCTTAGATATTAACCCATCTACATTACTGTACATGATACTCAGATTTGCTGCACTGTTTTTATCTTTACTCATTCTTCTCTTTTTCATATTCATATCCGTCCCGTTTGTTTCCTTCATATCTACTTCTTCACATACCACTTCCTTGTGTGTGTATTTACCTAATTGTATTTACCTAATTGTGATATACAGGAAATGAGCTACGCTCGTGAGGTCCCGTCTCTGTTTCTCAATAAGTCAAATTTTGCCTTAAACACATTTAAGTTTTTAGACTGGACGATCTCTTTGTCCAGGCTATTCCACAGGTCTATACATCTATACAGAAAACTATATTTCTTGATGTCCTTTGAGCAGCTTGGCTTCTTTAGTTTCATTCCGTGTCCTCTTGTTGCTCTCTCATCCCACATAAACAGATTTTCTCTGTCAATTTTATCTACTCCTATCATGGTCCTGAACACTGCAATCATGTCACCCCTCTTTCTCCTTTCCTCTAAGGAGGGCAAATCCAGCCTTTCCAGCCTCTCTCTGTATGGCAAATCTGCCAGACTAGGGACCATCTTGCTTGCTGTTCTTTGTATTCTCTCAATCTTGGTTATATCTTTCTTTTTGTGTGGGGACCACACTACTGCTGCATATTCTAACCTGGGCCGGATCATGGCCACTATTAATTTTTTCATCATCTCTTCATCCATGTAATGAAATGCCACTCTTATATTGGTCAAGAGTTTATATGTCTCTCTCACTATCTTATTTATGTGCTTTTCAGGTGACAAACTATCCTGGACCAGCACTCCCAAATCTTTCTCTTCTCTCGCTTTTCTAATTGGTTCATTACCCATCAAATAATTCAATGATGGCCTCTTGGTACTTTTACCCATTTCCAATATTTTACATTTTTTTGCGTTGAATTTCATTTCCCACATCCGGCTCCAATCATATATCCTATCCAGATCCTCCTGTAGCATTTTACAGTCCTCTTCAACCTCTACCTTTCTCAAGATCTTTGCATCATCAGCAAACAGGCTTGCATAGCTGTTCACTCCATCTACCATATCATTTACATAAATCAAGAACATTACTGGTGCCAACACCGAGCCCTGTGGGACAACACTTGTTACTTCCCTCCATCCAGATGTCCTGTCCTTTATTACTGTCCTCATTTGTCTGTCACTCAAAAAGTCTCTCATCCATTCCAGGAGGCTTCCATTCAGTCCTCCTATATGCTCTAATTTCCATAATAGTCTCTTGTGGGGTACTTTGTCGAAGGCCTTCTCCAGATCTAAGTACACACAATCCACCCAACCGTCTCTCTCCTGTAGCACGTCAATCGCCCTTGAGTAGAAGCTCAACAAGTTGGAAACACATGACATTCCACTTCTGAATCCAAACTGACTTTCAGTCAAAATATTCATCTCTTCCAGATATTCTATCCATCTATCTTTCAGGATTCTCTCACACAATTTCACAACCATGCTGGTTAGGGACACTGGTCAATAATTCAGGGGTTCTTCCTTGTTTCCTCCCTTATAGATTGGCACCACATTTGCCCTCTTCCATTCCCGAGGCACTTTTCCCTCTTCCAAGGAGCACACAATTAAATTGCGAATCTTATCTGCCAGTTGTTCTCTGCATTCCTTCAGTACCCAATTAGAGATTCCATCCAGTCCTGGGGCCTTCCTTACATCTTGAGCTCCCAGTAATTTATACACTTCCTGCACTTCCACTTTTATATCTTTTATCACTACATTTCTAATCACTCCCTCTCCTTCCACAAACTCCCTTTCCTTAGTGAAAACCGATTGGAAACATTTGTTCATTACTTCAGCTTGCATTACTGCATCCTTGCAGACCTCTCCTTCTACTTTCAGTTTGGTGATTCCTTCCCTTTGCTTCAATTTGCCATTAACAAATCTATAAAACAGTTTGGGTTCATCCTTACATTTGTCAATTATACCTTTTTCAAAGTTCCTTTCTTCCTCTCTACGTATTCTTGCATATTCATTTCTAGTTCTTTTATATTCTTCCTTTGTTCTGATATTACCTTTCTTTCTCCATTTGTTCCATGCCATGTCCCTCTCTTTTTTCGCTATTATACACCTTCTATTAAACCACATCTTTTTCCTGTTTTCTTTCCCACTTACTCTTGGCACATATTTTTCCACTCCCAAATTGTAGAGGTCTAAAAAGATATCCCACTTCCTCTGTATCTCTCTTGTTTCCCTGAATTTCTCCAGTCCGCATTTTCAAAAAATTTTCTCAATTTTGCAAAGTTTGTTTTCCCAAAGTTGTATCTTCCTTGCCTATAAAGCTCATCTCTTGGCACCACGTTCCCTATTATCATCTGGAAATCAATGACCACATGATCACTTTTTCCTATATGACACAGATAATTTAATGATTCAATTACATCAGGTTCTTTCGATAGTAGCAAATCTAATCTTGCTGGTGTGTCATCACCTCTGAATCGTGTCTCTTCTTTAACCCACTGTGTCATTACATTATTCATTGCTATATTTAACAATAAAGTGCCCCACGAATCTTCGCTGCCCCCCAAGTCCCATTCCTCCCAGTTCACCTCTTTACAATTAAAGTCACCCATTGGGATTATATTGTTGCTTTTCTCAATCACTTTCTGTAGATAACTAACCATGTCTGACAACATCTCCTGGTATTCATCGTCATTCCATGCTCTTGTCTTAGGGGGAACATATACCACTGCCATATCTCTCTTACCACTCTCCCCAGTTTCTAATTTCAAGTTTATGGCTTCGGCCCTGCCCTCTGCCATTTCCACAGTATCTACGTTTATACTGTCCTTCACTGCTATCATCACTCCTCCTCCCATTTTTTCTTTTCTGTCTCTTCTCCACAATTTGTATTTCCCACCTCCCAAATGAATATCAATATCTTCTTTCAATTTAGTCTCTACAAAGCACATAACATCAGGTTCGTGTGCCCTCAAAAAATTATTGATTTCTAATCTCACCGATATTAGTCCATCAATGTTTGTGTACGCCACTTTCAAACTTTTTTCATCATTTTTTATACTCTCGTCTCTCCTTCCTTCCGTCGGTACCACTTTCTCAATTTCTGGTCCATAACTCTCCAACAGAACTCTGTCTTCTCTTTCTCCGTTCATTGTTCGTTTTTTATCTTTGCTTCCTTTACTAACTCCTTTAATTTAGCTCTTTCCTCTTCATTTGCATCTCTCCTAATCCAAACATTTTTAAACCCCTCTTTCTCTGACAATTTCCACGTTCTACTTATGATTTCATTCACTATTACTTGGGACTTAAACTTTACTTTCAAGGGCCTTGCCCCACCATCCTCGTACTTTCCTAACCTAAACACTTCTTCAATCTCTTCTTGGGCTTCATTGTTTCCTTCCATAACCACTGATATTATTTCTTTAGCCTTGCTCAGTTCCTCTCTCTCTCTTTCAGATCTTACTGTCATTTGTTTTTCTTTTATTCCTGAAATTATCACACATTTTTTCTTGTCTGCTACATCCCTAACCAAAGATTCTCTACTTCTTAGTACTCTAACTACTTCCTTCTCCACTTTTTCCTTACTTTGTTGTTGTATGATTTCCTTCAAATTTACATTTCCTTCCTCCTGTATTTTCTTCCACCCCTTATGTTGCTCCTTGATTTCCTGAATATGCTCATCTTGCCTCCTCGATTTTGATTCATATTCATCTAGTTTACTTTTTATTCTGTCCCTTTCTTCTTCCAACCTCATATTCTCCCTCTTCAGCTGTTTTATTTCATTTGATGCGGATTCAACATTCGCCTTTAATTCTGTAACTTCTTTTTCTTGTTCCTCACTACGTGTGCTAACTTTTTCCAGCCTATTCTGTAGGACTTTGATCTCTCTCTCTTGCTCTATGGTCCGTTCCTGCAGCTGCTTAATTACTTCCCATACCTTTTTTAACTCCTGGACATTCCTCTCCGCCGTTTTCTCTACTCCTGCTATTCTTGTTTCTTGCAGCTTATCACTTCCTTTGCCTACATTTAGCTCGGAGAAGCCCACAAATTCCCCCTCGTCAGTTGTAAACAATCTTCCGTCTCTCTCCGCCATGATACAACCATATGGAAACTTTCTCTTTCACTTTGTCTTGTATTTTTAGGGCCGAAACTTGCGTTTTTTTTAAATTAATATCCAACGGGACCACCACTCACGCATTCAACCACATGTGTGTGTGTGTGTGTGTGTGTGTATTTACCTATTTGTAGTATACAGGAATTGAGCTAAGCTCGTGCTGTCCCGTCTCCATATCTACATTCATCTAATCTAGTTTTAAATACATGAATGTTTTTCGCCTGCACCACCTCTTCGTCTAAGTCATTCCAAATACTTATGCTTCTGTTCAGGAAACTGAACCTTTTGTGTGTGTGTGTGTGTGTGTGTGTGTGTGTGTGTAATCAGAAAAAGTTTTTTGGGAAAAAAAAGTGCATGAAATATTTGTGGAAATATGGTGGACTAGGTCAAGTTATGGAAATTTTNAACGGGACCACCACTCACGCATTCAACCACGTGTGTGTGTGTGTGTGTGTGTGTATTTACCTATTTGTAGTATACAGGAATTGAGCTAAGCTCGTGCTGTCCCGTCTCCATATCTACATTCATCTAATCTAGTTTTAAATACATGAATGTTTTTCGCCTGCACCACCTCTTCGTCTAAGTCATTCCAAATACTTATGCTTCTGTTCAGGAAACTGAACCTTTTGTGTGTGTGTGTGTGTGTGTGTGTGTGTGTAATCAGAAAAAGTTTTTTGGGAAAAAAAAGTGCATGAAATATTTGTGGAAATATGGTGGACTAGGTCAAGTTATGGAAATTTTGGTTAGATTTGGATAAATCAGCACTGGTCAGGGTAATTTTGTCCCCAAAATAGCATTCTGTGATGGCACTCGACTGTCTTGGCACACCACAAGATGGCATCCGTCTCTTTGGCACTGTCGGGGATTGTCAAGATCTTTAACCATTGTGGTAATTGCTTACCACCATACAAATAATCAGAAACCTGTGGAAAACAAACTTTAAGAATAAGAAGTAAACTGGTAAGGTCTTGGTGCAGCTTAAAATGAACTGTACACTGACCTCAACAAATCTACAGTTAAGGGTAAGGCAAGTGGCTGATCGAGGGTTCAATGATGTAGGTGTACCAAGTACAGTAACAAATTAAATATCCTCTCTTATTGTGCCCTTTCCATCACCTTCTATTAACCCCTGCGGTTAAGGTGGCAAGAGTGATACCCCTGCTGTGACAATTCACATGAAAGTTATCCATTTTCAATGCAATAATATTCATATTATAACAGAGGATAAAAAAATAAATAAATAAAATAAGCACAAGAAAGCATTTCTTCTTATTTACGAGCACATAAGAGAATGTTTAGGTGCTCCTACAATGCTGTAGAGAGAAGTGGAAGCAATGCCATTTTCGGTGTTGTTTTGCATCGCTGTACCACCAACCATCACCAACAACACCATTCACCACATCTCATTTCCCAACCACGCATCATTATACACATCACTTTCTTTGCATTATCTTGAATGGTTGACTTAGCACTTCAAAATCATTATTTTGCAAATATTATAAAATAAAATAGTGTGATACTAAACAGTGAAAAACTACTCAGTAATAGTACACAGTGGTAGGTGGTGGCAACCATCATCCACTCACTTGATGTAGTGCTGCCTACTTCTCCCTTAGCCTTTATCATTCTTTTTCTGTGCCTGCCCTCCTTTCTTCCTATTTTTCCTATATTTCCTGTCACTTCTTACTGCTTTTCTTTCCTTTACAGGTGGCATTACATTGAGTGACAAGCCAAATGATGGTTTCCTGTAAGCCAAGAAACCATTTACAACGCTGGGTGGTAACCATATAACCAAACCATGCGTGCTCCCTACATGTCAACAAGTGGGTTGGTGGAGGGTTAGTGCCCCTCCCCGTAAAATAAATAACTCAAAGTCAAATGGCCACCCCTTACGGGATTATGATGTCTGGCAATAGATAGATAGATAATAGTAAATAATGCTAAACTCAATGAAATATATTTACATAGCCTACACTACACACTTTCATCTTCCTTATATTTTAGTCACTTACACTTACTCTCTGTCACTTATTTGTATTTGTTCAATAACTTTTCTAGTGGGGTTAGAAGTTGACGAGTGTGTGAAAGTCACGGTGGTGTAACATAGGTGGGTTGGTGTCGCTTGGAGTGTGGTATGTTGGCTTGTTTTTTCAGAGGTTTTACAGTATATTCCAAACTAGAATCAGTCACTAGTAGGTGCATACTTCCTTTTCTGTTGAATATGACCTCTTTTCTTGGTAACACCAAGGAAAGTTGAGAGCTGGGGCAAACACAATGGACCACCTGTAGCTACCATGACTTCATGAAGCAAACTGGGCTCACGTGGTTACGTAATGCTTGATGCAGAGTGGAGGATGCTAAAAAGATGACCTGGCAACCCCAAGCGTGGGTGGATGAATACACAATGTACTCGCGCCGAAACACAGGGCGCAACTTTTGAAATCAATTCGTGGAATTTAAACGGAATGTCACAGACTGTCAATCAATCCTTTTAAAAGAAATGTCGCAGCCATGGGGTTAACCTAACCATGCCTTTGTGTGTTTCTAATACTAACCATAACATTATGTACTGCTTTAGTGGGTCTAAACTGCCATAACAGAGAAAATCTGGGTTTAACCTTGGTGTGCCTGGAACAAATTATGATAAGTCCCATGGATCCTGTGTATTTGTTATTGCATACCATGTTCAGTTCCAATTACAGTATGCACAAAAACTAAGGGATCACTGGAGATGAGGGAGGGAGGGAGGGAGGGAGGGAGAGGTCAAAACAAAGTGCTGTAATGGAAATGAGTGAAAATAGTGATAAACTGTGAGAAATGGAATACAGTACAGTATAACACTTCTGCTAAAGTAGCATAATGGAAGATACAAAATATATATATATATACACATAATTATATATGATCTGTGGTACTGTAGTATGACAACAAACCTGCAGATGCAGTGGCTATGACTGGAGTACCACAATGTGAGATTGCCACATCCCAAACTCCATCCCGATGCCCTACATATTCCCGTACCATCCGACAGGATACAGAGTCATTCTTGAAACTTGAAACAATCTTTGATGTCTGAACACGTAACTTGTTGGCTGCCTTCACCTTCTGAGAGCTCTGACCACCAGCTGATAAGCAAAATATTAATGTGGACAATACATTCTCTTCTGGATTATAAGGAATGGTACAGTATACATTTCACTCAACAACATAAATATCTTTGTAACAATAATACATACAGCTGTATATGAAACATGTTGGCACATACCAGAAACTGTCCACAGAATTTACAGTAATCCCTCTAATATCCGGACGTCCAATAACCGGACATACTCACTAACCGGATATTCTGGGCTGCCCAACCCCCAAAATGCAAAAAAATCCAAAAAAAATCTATTATTTTTTTATTTTTGGGGACCGCATCAGTTTGAATTTCCCGCCCACGCCGATCGCGTATGTTTACACTCGTGGCGTCTGTCTGTTGGTCGCCATTACCCACTCTGTTACTGACTCATGAACACCTCCGACAATGGCGACGATATTGATTGCTTTTGTGGTGATACCCTACCTCCTACAGTGCTTGATACTGCTCTTCACCTTCTACATTATGTGTGTGATGATGGAATTTACTGTTATGTACAGTGCAGTGAAGTGATGTGATTCCAGTTATAAAAAAAAAAAAATGTTGTGTAAAGTGTTGGTGATAAGTGCTGGTGATTCTCAATTGGAAAGGTGTGTCAGGTGCAAGGTCTTCCTGTCAGAGTCTGAGATGATAGAGTGGGTTATTACATCAGAGGGCAGCTTCTTGTTCGTAAGTACCCTAACTTCATACCTAACCTGTTTTCATCATGCTGTAAATGTGTTAAAAGATTACCAAAAATGTTAATCATAATTTCCTGCTTGCAATTTAATTTTCCCATGCATGGTTCTTAAGTTAAACAGCTAGAAAAAAGGTGGAAGATATGAATTTCATGTCCGGTCCTAACCTAACCTAACCTATGGTTACCATAAAGATTTTCATGCCTAACCTGTTTTCATGATGCTATTAATGTGTTAAGAAATTACCCTAAATGTTAATCATAGTTTCCTGCTTGCAATTTAATTTTTCCATGCATGGTTCTTAAGTAAAACAGCTAGAAAAAAGGTGGAAGATGTGAATTTCATGTCCAGTCCTAACCTAACCTAACCTATGGTTACCATAAAGATTTTCATGCCTAACCTGTTTTCATGATGCTGTTAATGTGTTAAGAAATTACCCTAAATGATAATCATAATTTCCTGCTTGCAATTTAATTTTCCCATGCATGGTTCTTAAGTAAAACAGCTAGAAAAAAGGCTGAAGCAGTTAATTTCATGTCCAGTCCTAACCTAATCTAACCTATGGTTACCATAAAGATTTTCATGCCTAACCTGTTTTCATGATGCTGTTAATGTGTTAAGAAATTACCCTATGTGTTAATCATAATTTCCTGCTTGCAATTTAATTTTTCCATGCATGGTTCTTAAGTAAAACAGCTAGAAAAAAGGTGGAAGATGTGAATTTCATGTCAGGTCCTAACCTAACCTATCCTATGGTTACAATAAAGATTTTCATGCCTAACCTGTTTTCATGATGCTGTTAATGTGT
>JAGKTI010012855.1:0-12991 GCA_018397915.1 Birgus latro
TCAAGGGGTGTTTCATATCAATTTGTCAAAAGATAAGATTCTTAACCGTAACCAGCAAATATGATTATTCCTAAAAACTGCTGTGCTCTTAAAGCAAAATGTGACCATCAAACAGGTTACCAGAAAAGTGGGAAACATTACTTGTGCAATTTTTATTTAAATATGATTATACAATCAACTTTTATGATTACAGTAATTGTAACTATCACAAACGTAGTGTGTACTGATGTGAAGTTTACATAATAAACTAACCAGAAGAAAATCGTGTTTAAGTGACATCAACATACTCTAGTGACATCAGCTACATGACAACAATCTAGACTAGTTGATCGAGGAGGGAAAAGGCACCCCTTTGAGAGTATGAACATTCTTGATACTTGAGTAGTTGGCAATGCCTTAACAACCATGTCCTCTGTTATCACATCTCTTTCTGGGTTGTTAGGGAAATGAAGCTGAGTATGACCCACTCTGTTGATGCACCCCTCTTTAGGAACTCACTCTACAACTGTAACATAATGTTTAGACAACTTCTTGATTGTATAATGAACCAGTACAGTCTTGAACACCAATAATGGGACACAGTAGTCTGCCACCAGAGGGCAGGTTAACTGCACATGTCCATCCCCCAACTCCCCCTCCTTACTCCCACAAAATCACTGATTTGTTAGGTGGATGGACTGGAGATCCGAGGCTTTGCTCTCTCTCTCACGTCTTGCCGCATGTAATATTGGTATAATTTGTGCAACTTTTAGATGTATTACAATGCTTATACATCCACCATCAGCTCTGTGAGAAGTAATTATACTGAAGTATTAGCAGACTTCAATAGAATCACCCCGCTATATAGAATTTAATTCCAAATATTTATTCGTCTTATAAACAATATACTAAAATATAAATAAGAGTGACAAGTTATATGAATACCAGCCCTAAAAGTCTCTCACCTGCCTTCTCATGTGGGGAGCCACATATCCAACCATTCCACCAGCTCACTCAACTCATCCAACATTCACCCTTCCCAGCCACGTGTGACCCACAGACATACATATACTAATTATAAGACAGCCAACTGGGAGGCCTTCACAATTGAAACAGAACACTTTCAAACATTAAACAGTACATCCATCACAAACATCAATACTGCTGTGCACAGTTTCAATACAATTATTCAAAATGCAGACAAAAGACACATCCCTAGAGGCAACAGAAAGAGACAGCTCCAACATCACACCAGAAATTCAAGGCCTCATCAGTCAACAGGACAGAGTACACTCTCCAACACCCCATACACAAGACACCGTACAACAAATACAAGAACTCACAACTCAAATAAACAATAAAGTATCAGAACAGCAAACACTAAACTGGAATAAATATCCCCAAACACTTTATCACAAAACAAACACCAGCAAACTCTACAAAAACAGCATCACATTCTCCAACAGCAACACAACACAACCACATCCAACCATCACAACAACACACCATACTTTCAAACAAACAAGCAAACACTCTCATCAATCACTTATCACGTCAGCCATCTAAACCTCCATAGCGACGAGTGACGTATCATCCGACAAAAGAGACAGTTCCCCACAGACCCAAACATCGCACCTTTCACTTACAATGAGACGAAGCACATCATTAGCAACCTTAAGCACTCATCTGCCTGTGGACCAGACAACATAAGCAACATACACTTTAAACACCTTGAACCACAAGGCATACAAGCCCTCACCAACATATCAAACTACAGCTACTCACACGACATAATATCCAACATCTGGAAGCATGGCATTATCATCACTATCCCCAAACCCAACAAAGACCCCATATTACCTTCCTCACTCTGCTCCATCCCACTCCTCTGCACCCTCTCCAAAGTCACTGAATGACTGGTACTACAACTGGTTACACCTCACACTCCCCTAACCCCATCACAACAAGGCTTTAGGCCATTACACTCCACAAACACTCTTATTACAGACCTTACACAGAGTTTTTGATGGCATGAATTCAGCTAGGCCATCACACAGAACACTCCTAGTCACCCTAGACATTAGCTCAGCTTTTGATGCCATCCCCTGCCACAACCTCATAAACAAAATATTCAGATACACATAGCTTCTTATGCAGATGACCTAACACTTACATGAACACTCCAAAATGCAAACACAGCTGCGCAAATCCTCCAACCTTACCTCAACACACTACATGAATGGGTCACCACAAATAGGCTCAAAATAGCCCCAGCTAAATCTACAGTGACCCTTCTCACAAACTGGACAGCAGAACACAGTCACATTCCTCACCTCACCATAAACAACACTCCCCTACCACACACACAAAATCCTTGGTGTAACATACAATATATCAATGTCATTTAAACAACACATCATAAACATTAAAAATAAATTAACACCAAGACTCACTGCCTTGAGGTCACTTGCCCATACAACATTTGGACACAACAAAGAAACCACCACCACAGTATACAAACAATATTTCCCTTTAGTGATGAATTATGCAAGCCTTGCTTGGGCTCCTAACCTCACTAAAACATACTACAACACTCTACAAACCATACAGAACAAGGCCTTAAAAATAATCACAGGCTGCACAGCTACTACACCCACAGACCAAATAATCACAGGTTGCACAGCTACTACACCCACAGACCAAATAATCACAGGCTGCACAGCTACTACATCCACGGACCAACTACATCAAGAAACCAAAGTCCTCAAAGTCAAGGATCATCTAGACATGAGAGGCACACAAATTCTTGCTGCAGCCTCCACAAACCCACACCATCTACTCTACACGGCAGCACATCCACACACACACACCAAGGATCATCAAAACACCCAGCACACGATATCATACACAAATAGTCATCTCTCCCCCCTCGCCCACCTCAAACCAGCTTCCAGAAGCATATCCATACTCAAATCACTCGCTGCTCCATTCAGCCACTTAAAAGCAACACACAGCTGCATGCACGGCCTCCTGATATCCACCCTTCTGAATCCCATCTCCCTCGTGAAGACAGGGTCCACCTGGCCAGGCTAAGATGTGGGCATCATCCAGCCCTCTTAAGTTGCCAGAAGAGGCTCAGTGACTTCGTCACTGATGCCTGTATAGGATGCAACTCAGCACCGCATACTATTAAGCACATTATGGAAGACTGCATTGAACACAATCACCTGTGCCAACAACACAACATACACTCCTTGAGAGCTCAGTGGGAAAGCCCGGTCTTGGCCGTGGCCTTCCTTCGGAACATACACTCCTTGAGAGCTCAGTGGGAAAGCCCAGTCTTGGCCGTGGCCTTCCTTCGGGACTCGGGGCTGTTCAGCCAGACTGCTTAGGGGAACAACTACCACTACTACTACTACCAAGCACACCAATCTTGGCCATCCACCCTGCCCACCCATGAATGCCATCCACCAAGCACATCTAAAATGCCACCCAACACATCTACCCACCCTGAATCCACAAACCCACCTACCCACCCATTCAGAGCACCCCGGCCACACAATCTTCTCAGCCACCCAGGCAACCCACTGTGTCACCACACACCCTGGCAACCCACTCATTCCGACACTATCTTGCCCACCAACCATTGTTACCCACCTTCCCCACCCACAATACCACCCACCCTACTCACCCAACAATGCCATCCAACAAATTAACCCATCTGGCCCTCCCACCATACCCACAAATCTCTCCCTGAATACTCATCCACCCTAACCACCCACCTCACCCTGGGAACCCACCCATCCTGTCCAACCACTCCTCCCACCAACCACCCTGCCTATTAACATATCCAACCACCCTTCTTTTCCAAACCCATTCACCTTGCCATCCCACCCACCCATTCGAACCCCACTCATCCACCATATCTCATCCAAACCTAACTTACCAACCCTTGCCCAACCACCCACTATTCTAGCCATTCACCCAACCCACCCCATGCATCCTGCCACCAACCCATTTACCCTTACAACCAAACCCAAGCCACTTCATACATCCCATGGGTGCAATTTACAGTCTGAAAAAATAAAAACTAGCAGGTACCATAATTGCAGACACAGTGATTCTGTAATGGGAGCGTTTGCATGGCTGGAGAAATGCCAGATGTCACCAATATTTTAATTTTTCAGATGGAAAAAAAATCATTATGTGGGGCAATAACTGAATGTCCTTTTTCATGCATCTTACATATTGTAAAAATATAAAAATATTCTATTTCTTCTCTTTAAAACAGTGCTGTGTCAATGCAGCATGAAAACAAATAGTAATAAAAAAAAAATATTTCACAGCGGTTGCAGCCTGGTTTATACATGCATAGAAATATACACCGGTATATGTATATCGTTAACCAATAACAAAAGTTAGTTATAATTCATACTAGCAAATTCAACTCTATGTCAGTAAGAATAAAACTTAATTCACTTCAAGAAAGCATGTCGATATTTAGATGCAGCCTCTGGTACAACAAGTTTTCTGCACAAACCAAAACAGCAGTCTGTCTTTGCTCGTTCTATGTATGCTTGCTTCGTACGTCTGGCAGCGCTAGGCTTCGATATGCCATAACATTTTAGAGTCTAATAAATATTAAACTATGGATCGACTATATGTGCCATTTTTTTGTACATCAGATTATATACAGATGTCAATATTCACACGCCATTTTTGCTTCTTAGAGTCCAAAAACAGTCTTACTGGCAGATACTGACCTAACCTACTTAGGGAAGAATAAATAAATACTGTATACTATTTTCTCGGCGATATTTTGGGTGAAATAACACAAGTAAGACTGATTTACATTCTTTACAGGTATTTGCTTAACCAATATTGTAAATATCAATCAGAAAAACCACACTGAAGTTTAACTAAGACCCCTTAGCCTGTCGAAATGAGAATGAGACATAGTTTCTGGTGGTGTCTGGCAGATTTTCCACTCAGCGCGAATGCTCCTATTGCAATTCAGTGTAACTGCAGTGATATCTTGTTTAAAGCTCTGTCCAAGAAACATTATACATCTTTTTCCATTAACGTTCCTCACGCTAGGCACGTAAAATGTTTTATATATAATATATATATATATATATATATATATATATATATATATATATAAACAGCATATGCAAGGAAGAAGGAATCAAAGGCCATGGGCCTGCAAACTGTTCCTACCAAGAAAAGAATAAAAACAATACAAAAGAGAGCCAAATTCATGATCCGTTCATTTTGAGACACCTGGACACACTGCATTTGAAAGACTGGAGATCATAGGAAGTAAGAAATACATATGGAGGAAGACAGTTCCAGAGCTGACCTGTTGCATAAATGAAGGACGAGGAGTAATGATTAACTCGTGCATTAGGGAGTTCGACAGAAAAGGGATGAGAGGTTGTTGCTGGACAGGTGCTATGTGCCTGTTATAGAGGTGGAAGGATGAAAGCAGACAGTTCAGAGGAACAGTGGGCATTGAAGTAGTGATAGAAAAGAGATAAAGATGCAACAGTGCGGCGAAGAGACAGAGGTTGAAGGGAGCCAGAAACGAGGAGGAGACGAAAAGCCTTTGACTCCACCCTATTAAGAAGAGCTGTATGTAAGGAGCCTCCCCCACACATGAAAGTTGTACTCTAAACAGGGGCGAATAAAACCCATGTATAAAGTCAACAACTGTGCAGGGGTAAAGAAGGTTCGGAGTCAGCTTAGAACACCTAATCTCTTGGAAGCAGATTTCACAAGAGATGTAATATGTTCTTTCCAAGAAAAATCCCGAGAGAATGATACCCCAAGCAAATTCAAGGATGATGCAGGAACAAGCTGGACATTATTAAACATTAGTGGATACTGAACTGAGTTTCTGATGCATTAAAAACAACAAGATTATTTTTACCCCAGTCAGACATTAGGTGTGCAATAGCCTCATCCCTTGTTTGTTGAGGTAACTGCTGAGATGGATGTTGCAGGAACCGAATGGAAAGGTGAAGGGTGGAATCATCAGCGTACGAGTCGATAGGGTTAGATGTACTGCTTAGGTCACTGATGAATAAAAGGGAGAGAATTGGTGATAGGACAGAGCCCTGAGGAACACCACTGTTGATAGATCTAGGAGAAGAACGATGGCTGTCTACAACAGCGTCAACAGAATGACCAGAAAGGAAGCTAGTGATGAAGGCACAGACAGAAGGATAGAAATCATTAGAGGGCAGATTGGAAATTAAAGATTTATGCCAGACTCGATTGAAAGCCTTTGAGATGCCAAGTGCAATGGCAAAGCTTTCGCCAAAGTCCTGAAAGGAGGATGACTAGGAGTCTGAAAGGTAGATGAGAAGATCGTCAGTGGAGTGTCCCTGACGGAACCTGTACTGACGATCAGAAAAAAGGTTGTGACAGGAAAGATACTTTTAAAATGTTCTATTAAGAATACATCTGAATACTTTTGAGACACAGGATGGACCATATGGCTTACAAGAGTCTCTTACAAGATAACACAGGGTACAGTAGTAAGGTAGGAGGATGCCTGTTTATAATACTGTACCTTCACTCTTTCGCGATATATACTCTCGCAAAATTTCGTTTTGCGATGGCAAGGGAATGTTCTTTTACTAGGAGTCTCGCGATTTTCGCAAGCCCCAGCATCTCAGTCACTTGTTTTGAGCTGCCATGTTTGTGACGTCACAAACAGGAGGTAAATAACCACCGCTCACAGCCTCGGAATTCATCTCCAAGCCCCATCAAGCAGTTCAGCCTGTGTCAATGTTACTAAATTCTTTGTTTAGTAATATATTACATGTCTGATTAGCAGTATGTAATTTATAGTATGGGTACTGTGTCATTAATGGGTAGCTAAGGGGGAATGTGGTGGCTAAACCCGGAACCAATTACCACTTTATTACTTGTAAAGTATACGCACGAATTTCACGAGTTTTAGTTTCGCGATGCAGTTGCGGTACCAATTAGGCATGAAACTAGTGAGGGTACTGTATAAAGATATGTTAGTATCTCCAACAGGCCAGTGCACTGAATGGGCCTGCCATCTGGTGGGAGTCTATGAACTTCCAGCTGAGCGATTTGAGGGTGTAAGGGTTACAGCTACCAATATTTGATGTTAGTCTACCCAAAGCCAGCTAAAACTGTGTGTTGTTATGTTGAACAGCAGGTTTACACCAACAAAACTAAGGGTTCTACAATATTCATGGCCTTACAAAAAAGATGGGTTGGGACAAAAAACAGTATTCAAACGAATGTTCTACTCCTGTCTATCATGTGATTTCTAGGGATGTATTAAAGAGGGTTTATGTGGAAATATTGCCTTCATGCATGTATAAAGACAGTAAGTAATTCAGATAAGGGCAATAGGATTTCCATTTCTTAAAAACAATGATGAAAGATAAGCATGAATTCGCCATGCAACATTTCCATTCGGTACTCGGCTCTCCCGCCAAACACATACAATTGTGAACAAACACGAGACTGGCGAGGTGCGTCGGTGATGGGATGACTTGGTTGTGTGACACTGACAATAAGAACAGTTAGCAAAATGACGAACTTTGTTTGCACTGTGGCTGGCAGCAAATCAATTCAACTTTCGACACAGACCAGCACCCATTCATGAAACGAGTGAAAGGATGGGCCAGGTTTCCGTCAAAGGTAGCCGTCAAATGTCGTAGGCTGTGGGAGACACAATGTAGAACAGGTGTTGAGTGGACAGCAACCAGGAAAACATGTTATACATTGCTCTGGCAGCGAATTTTAAAATATGGCAGAATTTGTGCATGAAAGCATTTCTCCATATATTTACCCTGTTATAGTCTTAAACCAATTATATGGGATGTTTATTAAACAGTAAACTGTATGTAGAAGTTAATTCCATGGAGATGTTGATTCCTGTTTTACATTTTTTTCTTTCTTTTAATGCCACTTACAGACCAATAGAATGATTGTCAAAGGCATCTGAAAAATTTTGTGATTTAAGGAAACTACATGAAAGCATGTAGGAAAATTTATCTTTGAAACCAGCAATTCGTATGTCTAGGAGAAGTTCACACTCTCCCAACAGATGGCAGGACCACTCAGTGCACTGCCCATTCATAAGCTGTGTATGGGAAAGATGTAGCTATAAAAAAATAAAAAAATTTTTTTTAAAAAAGTCACATATTGCTCAAGTATTTCCACTTCAAAGTTGTGCCACAGTCTGACCATAAAAGGTATGTAAACAATTGTAGTGACAATTACGTTACTGAGAAAGAGTTTTAGGAAATTTCATTGGCTACATTTTGGTATATAAACATTTACTACATGACAATTCGGGTCAGTTTTACAATCCACAAAAGGAAATGACCTTACGATTGCGCTGCAGTGCAGGAGCGATGTTTCGCATGGCCAAAGTTGTTGCTAAATTATTTTTTCCCCTGCCTTTATTTATGTCTCTATCTGCCTGATTTTTTATTCAAGTAATCTCAAACAGTTGTACTTGCTTATGGTGTTGATAAACACATTTGGTGAATATAAATTATGTGCTAATTTATGTGTTTTCTTTCCTTCTTGTTTCCACACAGAAATATATGTTTTATGGTAATTGTTCCTGAGAAAGAGTTTTAGGAAATTTCATTAGCTACATTTTGGTTATAAACAATTACTGTAGGAAAATTTGGGTCAGTTTTACGTACCGCAAAGGGAAATTATCTTACTATCATGCTGCAGTGTGGGAGCGGTGTTTCGCATCGCCAAAGTTGTTGCAAAATTATTTTTCCCCCTGCCTTTATTTATGCCTCTATCTGCCCGATTTTTTATTCACAATCTCACTCTGTTGTACTTGCTTATGGTGTTGGTAAAAACGTTCGGCAAACATAAATTATGCGCTAATTTACAATGTTTTTTTCTTTCTATCAAAGGGCTATTTTGTTTGACGCAGCCTGTGTGATCCAGTAAAGAGTGGGTGAGATTTGGCTCGACGCAGCCTGCATAATCCAGTAGCGAGTGGGTAACTTTTGCACCCCTGCTCTAAGTATCGAAAGGGTTAATATGAACCAGGAACAGGGATGGCGCCAGAACTGATCCCTGTGGCACGCCGGCGTTAACGGAGTAGAAATTGGAATATACATCATCTAATTTTATTTTTCTGTCACTGAGATATGTGGAAAGCAGAGGAAAATAAGGTCAGTCCACAGCAAGGCAGTTTGGAGAGCAGAGAATGGTGCCACACTCTGTCAAAAGCTTTAGAAATATCAAGGGCTACAGCATGAGTTTCTCCATGTAGGGAGATTGATTGATGGATGGTATGTCAAGAGCTTGAGTATATCCGTGGTGGATCTTCCGTGGCGAAAACCATAGTGTCTATCACTAATTAAATTGTTGGATTCAAGATGTTTAACCACTTAACCACGGGCCGTCACTTTCATGATGCTTGGTGGCAATGGCTCAAGCTGCGGGCCATCACTTGTGTGCTTCTGTATTGTTTTTAATTAGCTGGGGCTTTCAAGATATAAATATATGTAAGAAATTTGGGGAGAAGCCTCAGTGATATTTAAATTCACCTAGACAAACCTAATTTAGTATGTAATGTCAAAATTTCCAACAACTTATTTCATAGCATATACATTACCAGCTGATTTTGAACCCTTTTATACCCAGATATGCACCTAATTCAGTTCAATGTCGTCCTTGAAGGTGTAATCACGTTGCCGTCACGCCCCTCCATTTCTGATGCTTTGGCGGCCATTTTAAAATGCCATGACCTTTACCCCAACAAAACATCGTGTGGGAAGCGATAAATGACTGTAGATATATACTGTATAACTGTAATAAAGTAATAGGAATGTAAAGTGTAAGTGTGTATATGAATAAGAAATGACCGAATACGAGCTGCGAACTAGTGCGATTGGGAGGCTCCCATTTTCAATTGCTTTCACAGTGCTTTTTTTTTGTGGGAGTATGGATACTTTGTAAACAATTGAATAGTGTTTGTAGTGATAATATTAGACATTGGTATTCATATTACGGGATGTGTGGAAGTTTAAATTGGAGACTTCGTTACCCAACTTCAGAATTCTCCCCAAGTCCTATGGTAGTCGATGAGTGCTAAAAAAATCATCCCAGGGGAAAGCAAGAAGGTATGTGCCATATGCATATATAATTATAATATTCTAGGACAAATAACTGATTGTTGGCAAATATTTTTAAAAAGTCACTCGGAGCGCGATTTACCCCCAGCGGGGTAAGTGGTAGGTGGTGGCGACCATCATCCACTCACTTGATGTAGTGCTGCCTACTTCTTCCTTAGCCTTTATCATTCTTTTTCTGTGCCTGTCCTCCTCTCTTCCTATTTCTCACCATCATCCACTCACTTGATGTAGTGCTGCCTACTTCTTCCTTAGCCTTTATCATTCTTTTTCTGTGCCTGCCCTCCTCTCTTCCTCATCATCCACTCACTTGATGTAGTGCTGCCTACTTCTTCCTTAGCCTTTATCATTCTTTTTCTGTGCCTGCCCTCCTCTCTTCCTATTTCTCACATCCTTCCTGTCACTTCTTATTGCTTTTCTTTCCTTTACAGGTGGCTTTACATTGAGTGACAAGCCAAATGGTTTCCTGTAAGCCAGGAAACCATTTACAACGCTGGGTGGTAACCATATAACCAAACCATACATGCTCCCTACGTGTCAACAAGTGGGTTGGTGGAGGGTTAGTGCCCCTCCCTGTAAAACAGCTAACTCAATGTCAAATGGCCACCCCTTATGGGATTATGGCGTCTGGCAATAGATAGATAGATGGGGAAGTGCCAGGACTGCCTCTCACAACCCCATGGTTTAGGGGTTAACTATGTGCTTATTAATTAAAATTTCAAATACTTTACAAAGAGATGTGACAGCTATTGGTCTGTAGTCAGAGGGGTCAGAGGAACTTCCTTTCTTTGGAATTAGGTGGATATTGGCTTCTTTCCATGAATTAGGGAATGAAGAAGTATGTATGCATAGTCTGAATGATTTAGCTAGAACAAAGTTCTGGGGAACATTTCTTCAAAACAAATGGAGGAATTCCATCTGGGCCTGAAGCTTTGTTGGTTGGTAAATTGTCTAGGATGGATTTATGCCTTTATCTGCCTGATTTTTAATTCACGGCATCTTGAATAGTTGTACTTGCTTACAGTGTTAGTAAAAACATTTGGCAAATGTAAATTATGTGCTAATTTATGATATTTTTCTTTCCTTCTTGTTCTCTCACAGAGATATATGTTTTATGGTGACTGTTACTGAGAAAGCATTTTAGGAAATTTCATTAGCTACATTTTGGCATATAAACATTTACTACAGGACAATTCATATCGGTTTTACAGACTGCAAAAGTAAATTACCTTACGATCATGCTGCAGTCCTGGAGCGACGTTTCGCATGGCCAAAGTTGTTGCAAAATTATTTTTCCCCTGCCTTTACTTATGCCTCTATGTGCCTGATTTTTTATTCACATAATCTCAAATAGTTGTACCTGCTTATGCCGTTGGTAAAAACGTTCCGCGAATATAAATTATGCGCTAATTTACGATGTTTTCTTTCCACCAAGGGGCAATTTTGTTCAACACAGCCTGCATCGTCCAGGAACGAGCAGGTGAGATTGGGTTCAATGCAGCCTGCGTCATCCAGTAACGAGTGGGTGACGTTTGCAACCCTATCTAAGTACTGAAAGGAGTAATATCTCCACTGTTCACCACTAACTTTCCTTCGTCATTCTTCACACACTGTTCGCCTATGATATCTCTGTTCTCCCTCTTCATCTGGTTTGCCACCTTAAATATAATATTCCTCTCCACACTATTTAGGCTATACAGTAAAAGTGTCTGAGACAGACTTTGCCCTGTAAACCTCTCTTTTAGCCTTATGCTTGGCAGCCAAGCATTCCTCTTTGTTACCACCCTTCTTCCATTCCCGGAAAAGCCTACCTTTCTCCTTAACTGCAGCTTCTGCACCCTCATCACCAAGTTACTTCAAGTCTTTAAGGGTCCCTTGTCCATTCACACACAAAATCAGTAACTCTCAAGACATCATTCATTAACACTTCTATTAATGTCTCCCTGGTCGGCCACCACTCTACGCATCTTGCTACAGAAGGAATCCCGTACTGTTTAGTTTCTTAATTTCCATAGTTTCCTTCTAGGTGTATAGATCCTCTTTTTCATCCTATACAATATATATATTGAAAAGCCATTATAAGAGGCCTGATTGCTTCTGCCCTCTTAGTCAAAGTTCCCCTTTCACCCCCCTCCACTGCATCTCTACCTTCCGCTGCTCCCTACAATGTTTTTTATACTAAGCAAACTGATTTTTAGGCCATTTTCCTGCTTCTCACAATAGCTAGAGACATCGAGAGCAATCCTGGGCCCTAAACATGATACATATGCCTTCTTTCCTCCCTACATATCACAAGAATAAGATATACATAGGAATCCATTCAATGAAATTCATGCAAAGAATGGATCCACATCAAATGGGTACATAGCATAAGCAACACATCCACAAACACTCCTCATGTCACACCAAATACAACTCAACCCACCCCCTGCAACAACCATCCCACTAACATAATCACAGAATCACAACTTAGTCCCTGCACAAAGCACTACAAAGGCAACACAGGCACACTCTGGATGCACACACTAAAGGCTGACATCCATCCTCGTGTGTGTGTGTGTGTGTGTGTGTATTTACCTAACTGTATTTACCTAATTGTGATATACAGGATATGAGCTACGCTCGTGGGGTCCTGTCTCTTTTTCTCATTGTCAAGTTTTGCTTTAAACTCGTTTAAGTTTATAGACTGGACAATCTCTTTGTCCAGTCTATTCCACAGGTCTATGCATATATACGGAAAACCATATTTCTTTATGTCATTCAAGCAGCGTGGCTTCTTCAGTTTCAGTCCATGTCCTCTTGTGTGTGTGTGTGTGTGTGTGTGTGTGTGTGTGTGTGTGTGTGTGTGTGTG
>JAGKTI010012856.1:0-23623 GCA_018397915.1 Birgus latro
TTATCACTAAATATTTCACTCTTGCCTCACTCTCCTGTCTCCAAATGACCATTAAAAAATTCACTTGCCTCACTCTTTTTCCTATTTACATCTAAAAAAAAAAAAAAATCCCCCTTGTCTCACTCTTCTGCTATTACCACTAAAAATTTAACTCTTGTTTTTCATGCAGTATTTCAGTAACCAACAACACAGATTTCTGCTTAGTTCCTCTACAGTGTGTCAGGTACCCATCTACTTTTTCCCATGTACGTAGCGTGAAAATAAATACATAAAACATAATTACTTTGTCTGTGTCTATGTTACCAGTCACAGGACGAGAAGCTTTTAAACTCTGTACGTGTTTTTTTTTTTCTTTTTAAATAACCCTGTACATTCTTGCCATTATTTGATGTCACAAAGTCTACATAAACTGATGGAGCTTTGTGACATCACTTCCTAACCCGATTTTTCTTGGTGTTAGGTCATTCAGCACAGGATTATAATACGATGTCAGCTTCATTTACAAGTTTATTTTAATTAACAGGCATATAAAACTAGAGATATATTTATAAAACATAAATCAGGTACCTTTTGCAGAACATATGGGTAATGAAGTTTCTGTTGTTGATTTTGAACCGCCCAGTCATTCCAAGCATTCCAAGCCTCTTTTTATCCTTAATACACAACTCCAGTTTAGATTTCTATTCAGTTTTGTATTCTGGTTGGCATAGAAGAGCTCGTAATTTTTCTTCCATAGCATTTCATTAACCTGTGGCACCGAAGGATTTTTTTTTTCTCACCATGGAAGTAGTATGCATCAGTAGCACACAAGAGAAAAGTAAGATATCTATGCAAAGTAGGTCACTGATGTACGAGATATTGGAAAGTCCCTACAAGAGTGCTTACATCAGTCTCTCTCCAGCAGTCGCCATTCTGCTTTATCTCCCCATTGGCTATTCTATCAGTCTCCGGGCCAGTGATACACATACCATACTACTCTCTCGCCATCTCTTCCGTTTCGTTTTATCTCCACGTAGGCCGCTTTATCATACTTCAAGTCAGTCCCTACTCAAGGTAACCCACTACCCTACTCCTCTCTCCTCGCAGTTTCTATGCCCCATCACTTCATCAAACACCCAGTATTCCCGCCTGAGCCCTTCCATCACACCCTCAGCCAGTCCCCTTTCGCCTCGCTTCATTTGTTTTGCATCTATCAAACCCCATTTACACATTTTTTTTCCCTAGGGGGGAAGGGACCCTGAACTTACCATATACCCCACCAGTTTCCGCATCTCTGCCCTGATATAGGCCTTATTCCCTCCTGCTTCGCCTCCTTCCCCCTCAGTCACGTGGTACTAAATTCCCTTCAGCTCTCTATACTGCTGTCTCGTTCCTTCTCCTCTGCCAGGCACAGGCGAGTACTAGGCCAACCTTTCTTCATTCCCTCAATCCAACAACACTCTTTGTTCCCCCCCCTCCCCACCCTCTTCATCTCTCGCCTTCCACTTCTCACACGGCCTCTTCCCCCTCCATCTCTATCCCCTCCCACTTCCCACTCTGGCGGTAAGTGGTGGCGACTATCATCCACTAAGTTTATGTAGTGATGCCTAGTCCTTCCTTCACCATTATTGTTCTTTTTCTGTGTCTTCCTTCCTCTCTTCCTATTTCTCCTACTTTTCCTGTCACCTACTATTACTATTCTTTCCACTTCAGTGGCTGTACACTGGGTGACAAGCTTACTGGTATCCTGCAACTCTGGAAGTCATTTAATACCGCTGGATGGTAACCATATAACCACATAGCAGGGTGATGTGGAGGCTGTTATGTGCTCCTGTTGGCATGGCTGGAGAGACACAAATGCCTCATCCATCCTTGAGCAAAATCTCCACACTCTTCCCCGTTCCTCACTGTGGCGAACGCTGTCTGCCGCAAGGGACAATTGGTTCACTGCACGGAAAGGCCCTTCAAGGACAATTGCTTGGCCACGGTTGATGGGTCTGCTTATCCAGACATACTGGGGACACTTAAGAAAAATAACTGAAAAGAAAAACTCCTCACTCGGCCTCATCATCACTACCATACTCCTCCTTCCTCTCCTCACCCCCCCAACACGCTCTGCCTCAAATGTCCCTCAATCATACTAAATTCTACTCAGCACCATATACCGGTACCTCCTCTCCTCTACCATCCTGGTTCCTTATTTACAAATTTGCTTGAGCTTCAGATATGTATAAGACTCCTTTTTTAGGCCTTCACTCTTACAGTTACAGTAGTCTTCACAATCAGAAGAGAATTAATATTACAGTGAACAACCATAACAAAAACCGATTCGGGATAATGGTAAGCTGCCCCAGGGATTTGCATATCCTGTAAAGTAGCTAGGCTGCTTCAAAAATACGAACCCAGGACCCCCCCTCAGATGCAGTACTAAGCTAACCCTCGCCCGCCACACACCACTCTGGCGACCTATCCGTCACTGTTAGCACCAGACCCGCCGCCACCACCACCACCGCAAAAACCACACCAGCGCCGCCCAGCAGGAAAAGTGGGCACCAATTCCCCTGTCGCTGTTAATTTTCCTGTGGCTGTAATGGCGTTGTTTTTCTCCCGATAGAAAATTGTTTTCATTGCTGTAACTTGGTAGAGGATGGTTTTCACTGGTGTAGTTTTTGAGCAGTATAGAAATACAGGAATAAGTTTGATACAAGGTTTTATGCTTCAGTTAATACAGAAATACATTTTTTACAAGATTTTATGCTTCAAATTCTACAAGAATAGTTTTGGTACAAGGTTTTATGTTTCAGCCTATAATAAAGTCGAAATTATACCCAAAAATAAATGATTAAATAAATAAAAGTAAATAAATGAATGAATAAGTAAAATCGATGACGTCTCTTGCATTTTGTTCTCATTATCTGCGAAAATTTCATCTTAGGGGAGCTTAAATAAATCCTTCATTAATCGCTTGATCAAGGCAGGTGTTTCCTGTAAGATCGTCTGGAGGCAGCAAGATCAAAACGATAAAAGTCACCGTAATGGAAGTATTAAAGAACATACCAGCTATATGAACAAAATCTAGATCCGTGAATTAATGGGACAACCCCAGACCTGAAGAAAGAAAGAAAATAAGAAGGTAAGAAAGAAAGAAAAAGATTACAGCGAGAGGCAGAAGGGTAACGCATTCCAGTGGCAGAAAAAGAGATTGATTGTCCATTCTCTCCTTGGGCTCTCAGCAAGAACTTAACACATGTGGACAGGTGTTGCCTTGCACGTGATTTTTAGCATTATAAGAAAAGGTGAAGATGATATTTCCGAGAGAGCAAGGTCCTCAGAAGTATGGTCATGTTAGAAAGTGACAAGATTTAAACTAACTGGAATACAAGAAATTTAGGGATAATGTTTTGCACGAATGAAGTGAATACTACTTCAAGGGTGTGCCTCAAAAAATGAAAATTACTTGAACCAACTTGTTTATCTTGTTTTTAGGTAGTTATTTTTGTCAGAGAGAGAGAGAGAGAGAGAGAGAGAGAGAGAGAGAGAGAGAGAGACGCCAAAACCCACGAAAACACGCCTTACTTCGACCAGCTTGCCTTTGCCAAAATAATACATATACTTTATTTAAGCGGCCAAAGTCGGCTGATATGAATAGATTTTTAGCGCTTTTGTTCTCATCTTAAAAAAAGGGGAAAAAAAAATCCTTTATCCCTTTTCAGCGTAGATGATGGCCAACGGTACTCAGATTGGATTCAAGTTTAACTAGGGACCAAGGAGATTTATTCATATGTCAAAATTAAGGCTTCTAAAATTTCCACTACTCAATATTTGAGTTGCAGGGGATGACCTAGTTCCGCCAAATGAAAAAAAAATGTATATGTGCAAAAAATCGGATAATATACCTAGTTCGATATCACTCTCTTCTTTTGTCAGATTAATTAAACTCAGAGATTGCATACCTTCTCGTGTTTAGGCTTTCAGATTGGTGTACAAGATGGCCCGTAAATGCTGCTCTAATTGAAGCTCATCTTGGTAGCCGTTGTGTTGCGGAAGACGGCTCATTCTGCTGGTGTGGGCGTGGATGTGGCAGTGGGATTAAGGAATGGATAAATGATGCAGGATAGACTTTCATAACGCTGTCTGGGCCGTCCCCGCAACACACGAGAACTCAAAAGGAAAGGAAGGAGAGCGTTGCATTTATATGGGGCTTCCTGTATTTCACCAGGGACGTGTTTGGTGCGTAAAGACAAGGGCCCGTATTCTCATAGGTAAAGGTACCCCCAGCACCTTTTCGTAGGCGATTTGTTTTTCTTATTACACCTTACTGTCCTTCCCCGTATTACATACATTCTCTCAGTATCACCACACTCTGCGTAGATAACGTGCAAAAGGATGTTAACCACCCATATTCGAAAATAAATCGCTTAGGAAGAGGTGTTGGAGAGCTTCCTTATCCGAGGAGAATAAGGGCCAAGGAAAAGAAATGATATATACCTGTCGTACCTGAAGAAGGTACGTGCTTCTTAAAATCATCTTCCTTAGACGATTACTTACCACACTTGTTTTTAGTCAGTCATTTGAGGCTTAAAGGGTGGATGATAGCTGGTAAATTTGGGCAAGAAGAAGAAAAATAATCCTTTTGCTTTTAACACAACAAGATACCTCAAGATCTTAACTCGGCCTTCAATTCCTCTTGCACCCACTTGCTTAGACTAAAAGGCAGCGTTCTCATTCGGTAAGGAAACTCCCCAACACCTCTTCATTAGCGATTTAGTTTTGGATATGGTTGGTTAATATCCTTTTGTACGTTATTTATGCAGAGTCTGGCGATTTTGGAAGGATTTATGTAACACAGAAGAGGACAGTAGGGAGTAATAAACAAAATAAATCACCTAGGAGAAGGTGTTAGGGGGGCCTCCCTAACCGACGAGAAAACCAGCCAGGGAGATTGCATTTTACTTCGTGTTTGACTGTCCTATTTTTGCTTTTTATCAGTTTCGTATATAGCCACAGATAAGCAAAATATCCCCATACATCATACCCCTCTACTCTTCGCCATACTTCAATCAACTTGCTTACACCGAGAGATCATCGTGCATTTAAACTCTCATATCTGTCAAGCAAGAATGGATGCTGAAGTTAGCCCATACAGACAGAGATAAACAAAAAATCCCCCGGTTCTAATTAAGAAACCAGAATTCTGTTTGGAGCCACACACTCTGAGAAATCGTAAATCATTCCTTTTTAGGCTGTCTTTTATTTTTTTGGTAATTCGTTTATGGTCGAGTGAATAACAACGAAATTAGGCAAGGAAGAACAAAATAGCCTGAGGTCTTAACTATACCCTTTTTCATTGAACTTATCTTGATTACTGAGTTCCAGCAAGAGGTTTGGAATATGGTGCTAGTCTTGAAGTAGTGCTGTGATGTAGAGCGATAGTATTTTCTTCTGCCAATGAGCTACGTGAAATAAACAGCAAAAGGACAAAAACTGGGTCAGGTTAAAGCGAAAGAACCATAGCGAACCTAAATACTACTTGTATCGGGTTAGACGGAGAGATTACATTTCATCCCGTGTTAGGCTGCGTTTTGTTGTGCTACACGAAAATATAGCACAAAATATCCACAAGTTATAACAAATAGTCCTTATGGATTAACTAGGCCCAGATTTCTGTCCATTTGCATCTTATTTCACGTAGCTCAGTGGTAGAATAAGACAAGACTACTTCTCTACATCTGTCCATAGCACTTCTCTGTGACTAGCATCGTTAGTGTTAATCTCATGTTACAACTCAGCATTCAAGAAGGAATGGTGTCAAGTTTAGGCCAAGTTAAAGTAAAAACGGTATCGAAAAGTTAGATCTACTCGGAGCCACTTTGCTTACTGGAGAGATCGCTTATCATCCCGTGTTTAGGCAGTCATATTAGTCTGGCTTCGGTGGTGGTGGTGGTGGTGGTGGGGATGGCGTGAGGGTGCTGGCGGAACGATCATCAATTTGGGTCATTATCCCCGATGGCTGGGCAGGTTTCATCGCTTTACGTGCCAGTGTGAAAGGAAAGAGAGAGAGAGAGAGAGAGAGAGAGAGAGAGAGAGAGAGAGAGAGAGAGCAGGAGCCATATCTATAAATTCTCCTCGTATCAAGTGTGTGGCTTTACCTTAACTTTACCCAGATTTTTGTCCTTTACAGCAAATATCACGAAGTTTAATGGCCGAAAAAGACAGTGTTGTGACTCTACATCCCTTTCGTAGCACTTCTTCGTGACGAGCATCGTAAGTTAGTGTTAATCTTTTGGCACAACTGAATATTCAAAGCGAAGAGACCGCAGTTTAAGGCCAAAATAAAGCAAAATGAGTTAACTAATAGAAAATATTAATCCCATTCAGTCCGATGGCGCATTTAATTTTTATTTCATTTTTATTTTTTAACTAACCCTAGGCGAATTAATTGAGTTTTGGGACACTTCTTGAAGGGAAGGGGTTAGTGAAGGCAATACTTAACCAAGTCCAGTTCGACAATTCGTTCATCACCTGAATAAAATCGTCTGGGGAAAACAAAAATAAAATATATTGTGGGTCCAGGAATTGTAGGCGTTAGTGACCATAAAAAAAAAAAAAGCGCTCTCTATGATTATGCATAACTTGAGGAGAGTCATTTATGGAATTCCTTATAAATATTACTCAAGGGTCCATCACTCTACTTTATGTTTAAAATACCATCCCATTCAGGTGAACTCTTCCATCACTGAACTTCCCCACGTGCTCAAGACTCTCTGAATTAATGTATGAAGCGGTAGGATGGGAAAAAGAGAGGAAGAAATATGTCTGAAAGAGTAAATGAGGCAGAAGGGAGTTAGGAAGTTAAGCAGTATCACTTGTACACATGCTGAAGACAGCTTGTGTGTGTGTGTGTGTGTGTGTGTGTGTGTGTGTGTGTGTGTGTGTGGAATATTCTGAGGGTGTGAAACATGCTAGCCTTTTCTGTTACAAGTTGTTGAAATTTCAGCCACTGAGTATGTCGTCAATGCTGGCTGTATCTTTGTCTCCCGTGGCCATCCCGGCTGTATTATGAATTTGCTGTGAAAATATGTAAGTGTTAAGTATCTAAGTGTCATATTACAAGTACAGGAGGCTCCGTAACACCTCTTCCCTGGCGATTTTTTTTTTTTTTAATATTACACCATAACGTTTCCTTTCATGTTAATTATTCCGTTTTAAAATAGACATAGTTTGCCTCAGTGACATATACGATGATGCTTAGGTGTAATGAGCGGGATAAATCGCTAAGAAAATGGAGTTACGAAGTCCCTCAAGGCTACTTACAATTGGACCTCTACAAATGACTCCTTACAAGAGGTTTGGGAAAGTATTGAGAAAAATCAAGGAGGTGCGGCCGCAAAAAAAAATACAAATGAAAATAAAAAATAAAATTCCTTAAGGCCTTGAACATAGTATATAGGAGAAAAAGCGAGAGGAAAATGGGAGAGGTAAGGAAATGATAAGAGGAAGTAAGTGTTTGTGTGTGTGTGTGTGTGTGTGTTTGTGTGTGTGTGTATGTGAGAGAGAGAGAGATGGGTAGAGTGTGGCTGGAAGAGTCAGTGATTTATGAAAGTATCTCTTTAATAAGAAGCATAAGGGATAAGAAAGGACCGTAAGCAGCTCTTACCAAAAAAAAAAAAAAAAAAAATTATAATGGTAAAGATATTGTATAAAAATACTATTTCAACTTTCATTCCATTTTCATTGCGAGGTGGTAGGTGGCTGCGTGAAGAGGACCCCCCCCCCAAAAAAAAAAAAAAAAACGCAGCCCTATACACGTCCTGTACTTGCGAATTTTTATGAATACGGTGCTTTATTTATTGTCACAGATCGATAAATTGCTTCGTATTTTATCGCTTTAACTGAGACATGCTTAATTGCTATAAAAGTGAAGACGAAAATATGTAAGCAGTCTTATACACAAAGCCTAAGGGAGGTTACATCAATCTATCTATCCATGTATCTATCTGTCTATTATTTATTCATTTATTTATTTATTACCTCTAGGGTTGTATTATAAACAATATATCCTAATTTCCTTAGGGACTTTTTTTTTTTTTTAATCTTCGTCGTCACTCATATACCTGTCAGACTTTTTACGGCCAAAAAATTGCTAATGAAGACTTTTAATCGGAAGACCGGCCGTGGTCCTGTCGAAATGCTGGCCAAAGTCTGTAATTCCATGCTCAGCTCTCCCTCCCCCTTCCTTCCCAATATCATGCTCAGCTCTCTTCCCCTCCCTTCCCAATACCATGCGCAGCTCTCTCCCCCTTCCTTCCCAATATCATGCTCAGCTCTGCCTGCCTTCCCAGTACCATGCTCAGCTCTCCCTTCCTTCCCTCCCAATACCATGCTCAGCTTCCCCCTCCCATCCCAATACTATGCTCAGCTCTCCCTCCCTTCCCAGTACCATGTTCAGCTCTCCTTCCCTTCCCAATACCCACGTATCCCAGCCCAGCAATAAATACAGACTAACGTGACAAAGGCTTTACTGTTTCTTAATGCCACCGCTATGAGATATTGGCTACTTTCTTTGGAGTGGGAGGGAGGGGGAAGAAGGGACAGGAAGACGGTGAATGAGAGGGAAGAGGGAATTGAGGGGGGGGGAGGAGGGATAGAGAGAGGAGGGGAGAGACAGAGAGGGGCAGAGAAATTGAGAACGGAAGAGGGTAAGAGGGTACGGACAACAATTAAGTCAGCTTAGCACAAATGGAGATGGGTGAGGAGTAACTAGGCTCACTGTAAAAGGGGAAGCCGAGAAAACAGATGAAGACAAAGTGGATTGATTAGGCAGAGTAACGAGAAAAGGGGGGGAAAAGGGAGAGTAGGGGAGACTTCGTGCCTTATTGCAAACGGGAAATGAATGGTGATGATGGGATGGAATTAATGGTAATGGTGGTAAAAACAGTCAGTGGAAGGAGTGTGAGAAAGAAGAAGTGCCAACGTTGAAATGAATAGGGAATTTGGACAGGAAGTAATGATGATGATGATGATGATGAATGGGGAATTAGGACAGGAATTGATGATGATGATGATGACGAAGTGGTGATTACGGAACGGAATCTCGATAATTACAAACAGTGAAATGGAGTTAATGGTTAAAATCCAAAGGCAGTAATTGGATGTAGTGAAAGTAGTAGTAGTAGTAATAGTAGTAGTAGCAGTAGTTACAACCCCAGGCTTATCTGAACGTGAACCCAGTGGACTGCAGGCTTAAGTTGCCCTTCTGCAGTCCGCCATCCTTATTTCAGGGGATAGGGAGGTAGCTGAGAGACATTTGTATACCAGGCAGGGGAGACGCCCAGTTACATCAGTACCACCACGTGGAGGCGTCCCTCGTCGATACCGATATGGTGAGAAAAACAGAAAAACGAAAATGTTAGGCTTGAGGGTGGGTGGGCTGTCGTGGGTAGCAGGGTTGTTACTTAGTAGGGATAAAAATGCACTTCAGTTATCTGCTAAAGCCATTCAATAGATATAAAGCACCGGGCAGTAGATATAAAGCCTAAAGTACAATAGACATCAATAGACTGGATTAGCAAGAAGGGAAGGGAGCTACTGTACTTGGAAAATGGCCACAGAAATGAAGCCGGTATTATTCGTCTTCTTTAGCGCCCCCTATAGCTATCCTCTCCTCTGCCTTTGAGTTAGGGAGAGACAGACAGTCAGACAGATACATATAGATAGACAGATGGAAGGACGGATGAATGGATTGGTACATTAAAAAAAATAGACAGCATAGCAGGCACTAAGGAATTGAAATAGGTTACGAAACAGACAGATAGATAAATCAATTAATAGATAGATAATTAGGTAAGTACGCTGATAGATAGATTGATGGATAGACGGAAAAACAGACAGAAAGGATAACAGACAAGAATGAATTACAGATTACACCTTTGGCATGAAGCGACTGGATTAGGAGGGAGGAAGAGAAGGAAGGGGACTGCTTAAGAAATGTCCACCCAAGTATTCCCATTATCATTCTTCTTTAGTGCCTTCTACAACTGCCCTCTTCCCTGTCTTCTGTATCACTCTCTGTCCTCCTTCTCTCTGTATTGGCTCTCCCCCTTCCCTTCCCCTCCTCTGTATCACTCTCCCCTTCCCTTTCTTCTGTATCACTTTCCCCCTCCCCTCTTGTTTATGTCACTTTCCCCCTCTTCTATTACCCTCAACCCTCTCCCTCTATATCACTCTCAGCCCTTCCCCCATTTCTGTATCACTTTCCCCTCCCCCACTCTCCTATATCACTCTCAACCCTTCCCCTCTCATCTGTATCACTCTCTACCCTTCCCCCCTTTTCTGTATCACTCTCAGTCCTCCCCCACTTTCTATATTGTTCACTCCCCTCCACCCTCTTCTGTATCACTCAATCCTCCCCTCCCTCCCCCATACGTAGTCTTTTTCCCCTTCCTCCTCAGTTTCGCTCAATCACTCACTCCCTCACAGACCCTTCGGTATAAGGTAATAAAATCGTCTGGCTCCAGAAAAAAAAGAAAAAGAAAAGAAAAGAGATAAAGAAAAAAGGAACTGTACGAAAAAAAGTTAATGGAGACTATTCTAAATACATTCTGTACACTTACGAAACTCAGGCGTAATATTCTGAAAAAAAAAAAAAGTGTATTGGATTAAGACCACATTACTGGAATTCCGAAAGTTATTGCTCACTGTCTCTTAATTTATCGTTATGGGGTGGATCAGTATTTATGTCCACACTATACCGTTCCATTTCGTCCTCTCCTTAATTCACCGCATTATCAGTCGCCTCTCTCTCTCTTCATTCAGAAAAACTAAGCGTTCATTATCCACGTCCTCCACTTAATCCAGCGAATTTTGTGGTATCATCATCATCATCATCATCATCATCATCTGTCCACGCCCTTCAGTTACTCCAACGCACTGTGCATCATCATCATCATCATCATCATCATCATCATCATCATCATCATCATCATCATCATCATCATCATCATCATCATCATCATCATCATCACTGCCCGCGTCCTCTAGTTATCCCCAGCGAATTGTACAGTACCTTCATCATCATATCATATCATATCATATCATATCATATCATATCATATATCACCACCACCACCACATCATCATATCATATCATATCATATCATATCATATCATATATCATATATCATATCATAATCATATATCATATCATCATCACCACCACCACCACCATCATTTTCCTCCTCCTCCTCATCATCATCATAATCATCATCATCATCATCATCTTTCTCACGTAAAGATGCGGTGAGGTACTTTTCACCAATTCAAAATAGGATACAGGAAGTACAAAAGAAAAAGATCTATCAATACCAGGCCCGTGAAATGGGACGCACAATCATTCGCACATTATTTAAGCTCCCGGAACCCTAGTGTCATCCACAATATGTTTCTCATTATTATTATTATTATTGTTATTATTATTATTATTATTATTATTATCGTCATCATCATCATCTTCATTATTATTGTTATTATTATTATTATTGTTATGCTGCGTTATTATTATTTTATATTATTATTATTATTTTGTATCCAGGTAAAAATAACCACTATAATACCTGTCGTATTTAACCACCCTTTAAGCACCCATTTTCTACGTATTGCGCCTCCTTATTAATTTCCGCCTCGTCCCTGCGCACCCACCGATACAAATAGGGACCTGGGTGTTTAAGTGACTGTTGCATCTCAGTAGGAAATGGATAGGACTTGGTAAATATGGAATGCATACTTACTGACCCTCGTTTGGTCGATAGGCACTTATTTAAACCCTCTTTTTCCTCTGATAATATGTAGAGTACCTATCCAGAACTTGATAATTACGTATATTTTCTTCTGTCCCCCCCTAATCGCCCTCCCAGCACCCATTTTCTGTATACAAGACGTTTTCGGCACCAGACCTAATATCTTCTTTTCGTTTTGTGAATGACCCCTCCTCCTCCCTCATCATTTATCATACTATAACCCCTCTCCACTGTACCCCCACCTACTTCCTCCTGTACCATCCCCTTCCCCTGTAGCCTTCCCCTAACCTCCTTTCGCTTAGATCTCCCCCTCCCTACTTGTAAATCCCCCCCCCCCCCACTCCTCCTCCTTCTCTCCTATAGCTTTCTCATTTTCTATCATCACTCCTCCCTCCTGTAATCCCCCCCTCCTCACTCCACTCCTGTAATCTCCCTCATCTTCCTGTAATCCCCTGCCTCCTCCAGTAGTTCTCTCCCCTCCCTTGTACCTTCCCCTCTACTAAAGCCCTCCTTCCCCTTCCTGCTAATCCCCTTTCCCCTCTTGTATTCCCCTTCCTCTACTATAGTCCCTCCCACCTCTCTTAGCACTCCCCTCTCCCATCATATCTCCTATTGCTCCATATCCCAACACTGAAGCCCCCCCCCTTCCACTCCCCCTCCCCTTAGCAGTCCCCCCCCTTCTCCTACAGTACCCCTTCTCCTCTAGTACGCCTCCCCCATGTATAGGCTACTTATTCTTCCTCCGCCACCTATAGTGTCGTCTTCCCAGCTTCTTCCCTCTCCCTTAGCTTCCCCATCTCTCCCTCAGCTTCCCCCTCAGTTGCCCTCTTTCCGCCAACTTCTCCCTCTCCCTCAACTTTCTCCCTCATTCCCCCAACTTTCCCCTTCCCTAAAGTTCCCCCTCTTTCTCTGTTTTCATACTTTCCTTCAACGTTTCCCCTTTCCCTCAACTTCTCCCTCTCTCCCCAACTTCTCCCTCTCCACCACCTCTCCCTTCTCTCCCTCATCTTCCCCCTCCTCTCTCTCTTAACTTCCTCTTCTCTCCCCAACTCCCCCGTCTCCCTCAGTTTTCCCCTCTCTCCCCAACTTCCCCTCTCCCTTCAATTTCCCCTTCTCCACTAGTAAAGCATCCTCTCCCCCAACTTTCCCCCTCCCTCTCCCGCAGCCCCTCTCTCTCACATCTTCCCCCCTTCTCCTCCAACATTCCTCCACCCTCCCTCTCCCCCTGGCACCTCCCTGTCCCCCGTCCTGTCGCCAGCACCTCCCCAATTACAGCAGTGGCCGGTATTTATGTGGGCGTGTGTGCCATAACTCGCCACTTCCGTCCCGGCCTGCGCCATTAGTCTACCTGCGCCACCAAGACCCTCCTAAACCAAGATAAAGCCGGATAAACCATTTCATTTTGATCGTGATAAAGCGACAGTGAACGCGTCTGGCGAGAGGGTGCAGGCAAAACAACACCAAAACCCTGTCAATATCGTGATACAATTTTGCAACCTGGAAATATCCTCTAGAAAATTCAGCAGTAACATAGATTATATTTAAACGCGTTTTAAAATATTTCCGGTTCATAAATTGTAAAGAATTCAGAGAAGTATTAAAATGAGTCATCACCTAATATTCTTAATGTTTTTCTAATGTATATTATATAAAATCTTCATACCATAATTTGGCTCGATGCTTATTGGCTCAAAAACTTATTACGTGAGAGCACATAGGAGTACAGTACATAGGGAGTACAGATAACATGAAGCCTGTTGGTCCATGAGGTTATCTTTTATTTATTAATTTTTTTATTTTATTTTATTTTTTTTATTTTTTTGTTTTATTTATTTATTTATTTTTGTAAAGGCTCCAACTTGCTTGCATGTGTCGGCCTTGGTCACCTAATGGCGGCTTTCCACGCTGCTCGATCTCTGTTGGAAGAAAAGGCTAATTTTACTAAGAAATGACCGACGTGTAAGAGAAAAGGATAGAGAAGAGGAAGGGTGGAATGAAGCAGATGATATACTGAATAGCACACACGGTCAATATGCTTATATATGGAATTATTACAGCTATAAGTAAAAGACAAATGAGTTCAAAGGAAGACAGCCCAGGGAATCTCACGGTAATTGTGTAAACGATAAGGTACAGATATATTCCTGTTAGTTTGAGGCGCTGGTCGTTCATGTACCACACCCAAATATGGATCCACAATAGACTGAGGGTTATTAGATCATCTCATTTCACCAGAGGAGTAGGCGAGATGCCCGTCCTTAATAACTTCACTCCCGTTACGTTATTCTGTATTCTTGCTCTATCTAAGCGATTTTATTCCGAGACATTTCAAACTGGAGAAGCTAGATAATACCCCTAATGCCGTTTCACTTATAGATATTCTTCCTAAGTTGACCTTCCTAAGTTTAATATTATCGCCGTATCAACACGTAAATACTAAACAAGGATATCATTTGATTGTTACTGTTGTTGTGTCTCCAGGCTCATCTGAACGTGAACCAAGTGGACTGCAGGCTGAAGCTGCCCTCCTCCTTCAGTCCATGATCCTTCTTTAGTGGAATAGGGAGGGAGTTTAAAGACGCTTATATGACTACAATGCAGCCGGCTGGTTTTATAAGTGCCACCGCGTGAAGGCGTCCCTCCTCAGCACCACACCATCGGAAGGAAGGGGCTAGATTTTCCGAACAGCGGCAGCCAGAGTCACTACCCTTACACCTCGCTAAGGGTAATGGGCGACCGACTGTAACTGCTTCACAAATAAGCCATGTAGAAGGAGAGCAAACACATCCCCACCCCTCTCCTTCCCTCACATAAAACCAAGGGGCCTACTCTCGTGGATTTAGGGTTTGTAGCACCTCTTCCATAGCGATTTATTTGGCGCACTATATCTTAGCAGTCCAGCCCTGTAACACAAGCGCTAACACACCCTCACTCCTCTCCTTCCGTCACAGCACCAAAGGCCCTGTTCTTATGAGCGTGGGAGCCTTTGTAGCACCTCTTCCTCTGCGATTTATTTAACATGTACCTTATCCCTTTTATGGTCGGGACAGCGCTGGTATTGCATTTAACGCCAGACGATTTTATTAAGAGTGAGACATAGAAGCCTTAGGACGTTAATATTGCTACCATTAACCTTGTCATGGTCGTGGCAAATTCAGTAGTCTATTCCTACTAACGTCAGACGATTTTAGTCAGCTGGGAGTGAGTCGTAGGAGCCTGTGTATTGATACTGTTACCGTTAACCCTTTCGTAGCCAGAGCAAGTTTTATTATTCCATCTTAAATAAAGCGAGATTATTTTATTTACCTTAGTGAGTCGCAGGAATTAGAATTTTGAGAATTGCAAATTGGATGATCTAACTTGGCTTAAGATATTAGTGCCAGTCGGGTCCCACTTAGGAAGATTAATGGGTATAAGTAGATATTGAACACATACATATTATCCGATTTCACATGATCCACACCTAAAGTAATTTTGGCGTCACTGATGAGAGACTATTGTGGATTTTGGTTCTAAATTGAGGTGCTGGAGAGGAACGCCTTCAAGTGGTGGCACCAGTATGACCGGGCGGTGGGACTGCCCGGCTCTACAAATGTCCCTCAGTTCTCTCCCTGTCTCTGTGAAAGGAGGATAGTGGAATGCAGAAGAGGCTCATTTTAAGCCTGTAGATCACTGGGTTCACATTTCAGAAGAGCCTGGTGTTGCAACTACTACTATTGCACCTCTCTTAAATCCTCGTTTCTGCCAGATGGTTTTATTGAGCTCAAATTAAGTCTCTCGCAGTAAATAATTCAATGGAGATTATTTTTTTAACCCTTTCACTTGGAGTTAAATGGGCCACAGGTGTCTGTTTGAATTTAGGACTCGGTGTAATTGGCCGTGTGGAGAGAATGGAGAACGAAAGACTAACGAGAAGACTGTATGTGAGTGAGGCGGAGGGGGAGACCGAGGTTGAGATGGGGGGATGGGGTGGAGATAGAGAGGAGAGTAGGAGGGATGGCAGCGAAATGGTAGAGGGCTGGACCAGTGGGAGACGATTTGTTTATGGCCGCCTCTTGCGATATATTACTCATGGAAATCCAGGAAGATAACAGAGTAGCCTTATCAGCAACTACATGGCATACTGTAATTAGCCACTGTATTTGTCCAACAGTAGTAAAGCTTTAAATAATAACACTACAAAGCTCTTATTTAAACACTCCAAAGCTCTTATTTTAACACTCCAAAGCTCTTATTTTAACTCTCAAGCTCTTATTATTTACACTCAAGCGCTTATTTAAACACTTAAGCTCATATTTTAACGCTCAGTTTCTTATTTGAAAACTCAGGCTCTTATTTGAACACTCTCTAGCTCTTATTTTATCGCTGGAGTTCTTATTTTAACACTCGAGTTCTTATTCTAACACTTGGAAGCTCTTATTTTAACACAGTCAGGCTCTTAGTTTAACACACTGAAGTTCTTACTCAAACACTCCAGCTCTCATTTTATCACTGCCAAGCTCAAATTTTTAACATCCAAACTCTTATGATGATTCACATGTTACCTGAATAAAATCGTCTGGCGTCAGCTGGAACAGAGCACTGGAGCTGTCTTGACCGTGAGAGGGCTGATGGAATCCACGGAAATTCACATAGACTTAGGCTATTAACGACTACACAAAAAACTGTCATTACTTACAGGTCTGAGACAAGGATAGTCTTGGATTTTTATGTAGCGTCACTGAGGTGGTGAATTAATCCCAGTTTATACATTAATGTCCAGACTGTTGTTATTATGACTCTCAGCTTCATCTCCTAAAACTCAAAAGGAGGACGGTGGACTGCTGAAAGAGGGCAACTTAAGTCTGTAGTCTGCGTGGTTCACATTTCAAGTGAACCTGGTGCCACAACAACAACAACAAGAACAACAACAACAAAGACAGCTACTACTACTACTACTACTACTACTACTACTACTACTACTACTACTACTACTACTACTACTACTATTGTGTTCACTTTCACAAGGCATAAAATTGCCATCTCTCCGTCTTGAACATGAGCTGTAACGAAAGATTAAAACTGGATAATGGTGCTACTTACAAGGAAGTTCTTTCTCCATATTCTTGGTTACTATTGTTGTTTTCCCCACTAAAATATGAGCAAGATGCAGGTTGTCTCATATTTATTGTGGTGCATGGCGGTGTGGGCAATATGTGTGTGAGGGAAGGCACTCCGGCCCCGTCATTACGTGGAGTGGCTGGCAATATCCTGCACACCGACACACAATTTCCCGTAGCGCTGATAATTATCCCGGTTGGTGCATTTTTTCAGTCAGCGGAACCAGCAACCATGCTTTTGTTGCTTAAACACTTCGACCATTGCAGGAGAGGGACGCCTTCATATGGTGGCACTGATATAACTAGGCTGTGGAGCTGCCCGGTCGTACAAACGCTCCTCAATTCCTTCCCCATTCCCCCAAAAGGAGGATTTTGGACTGCAGGAAGAGAACAGCTTAAGCCTGCAGTTCACTGGGCCCACATTTCAGATGAAGCTGGAACTTCAGCAGCAGTAACAACTACTGTTACTACTACTACTATTGATAAGAGTAAAAAAAAATAATAATAATAATAATAAAACACCACTCTGATGACGGTTTAATTCAGGAAAGTGTTTTAGAATTGGACGGGTTAAGTGTAGCTCATCAGTTTCTGTACTAGAATTATTTCGTACCGTAAGTTAAGTAAAATCGTCGTGAGGTAACAGGAATAAACATATCGTAAGTCGTCATAATCAAAGGGTTAAGCGTTTCACTGCACTGACGCCTGTTTCATTTTATGCTTACCATCTCTAGACCAGAAGCTTCCAAACTTTTCCTGGTCATTCACCACTTTTGCCAGAAAATCCTAGATGATTCCCTCCTCCCTGAACTCCAGAAGGTGAGAATTAAATGACTCGATTAGTCTTGAGTTATTCGCCTTCATTTAGCACTTCTTAACGTGTAAAAGAAATCGAGCGGTATGATAGAAATTGTTACACAGTTTTGGGAATATTTTAGAGCTCTTGTACTTCTTCGTAGCGTGACAATTATTTGATGACCATAATTCTGACCTAGCTCTTAAAAAAACACAAATGAAAAGCCATAAAAACATTAGATCATAATATATATATCAAATCAACAACCAGGAGCACATTTGAAAGGCTATTTTGGCTATTTTTTGCTAATGTGTTTGTTCCTCACCACCAATAATGGCCAAATCCTCCCCATGTCCAAAATTAACCCATGTCCAAATTCTCACCATGTCCAAAATCCCCAGTGTTCAAAATCCTTAGCGTCCAAAACCCACCATGTCCAAAATCCCCAATGTCCAAAACCCGCAATGTCCAAAAAAAAACCATGTCCAAAAACCCCCATGTTCAAAATCCCCTCCATGTCCAACCTCTCCCCCACATTTGGAAACCTCTGCTCAGGATATGTAATGCAGCTCTGCAGAGACTTAAAGAACTGCAGTGTGGAAAAGTTAGGTATAGTCCTTTTTAACCTCTGAATTACTGTGGGTTTCTTCTTAAGCTAAATAGAATCTTTTGACAGCAAGAAGGCATTAATAAAAAATAAAAAAAAATGCAGCCAGATTCAAGAGGTTTATTATCATCATCAAGCAGTGAAATAAATCCAACTTAATCCCACCTTTACTATATAATAAAATATCCATCCCTCTTCACAAGTCTGAAAAAATTGAACATCATCATCAGTGAACTACACGATATAGAAAAACATTTATAGTGGTTTCAGGAAAGAGTTTAAGGGGGGAAAAATTGGTTAATATAGCTTCATGGCACGATGATGAGGCCCACTGACACATCGTTATAATCTCGCTAATACCACTTCGTTTTTAATTCGAGAGTTCTGTACTAAAGACTGAGAAATATGTGAGTGGTGGTACGTAATGTTAAGTGTTGGTGAGTGGGAGAATTGATACGCCCCAGGGAACGGGGTGAAAGAGAGAGAGAGAGAGAGAGAGAGAGAGAGAGAGAGAGAGAGAGAAACTGGTAGTCTTACGTATTCAGGCAATTTTTTGAACTGATAGCTACTTAATAATCATATTGAGTTAAAAAAAAAAAAAAAAAGCGTTTTGTTTTTTACTATAGGATATATTGTTATTCGGAATTCCTGGGGAGTAACTTAAGCGACTGATCTGACTAGGGATCGTTTAACTTATCGTTTTACAAGTTAACTAATTTAGCTCTCTTGTAGAAGTTACCGATCGAGCTAATTACTTGCCCCTCGCTGACGTAGCCTGTCCCCTGTCACAGTAGGCGTAAGGAAAGAACATCGTCTGCCAACCCAAATAAGGTGAAATGTCATATACCTACCAAGTATATATTTTTATGGATGAGCATTTGGAGAGAGAGAGAGAGAGAGAGAGAGAGAGAGAGAGAGACTATGTGTGTGTGTGTGTGTGTGTGTGTGTGTGTGTGTGTGTGTGTGTNGGAAAGAACATCGTCTGCCAACCCAAATAAGGTGAAATGTCATATACCTACCAAGTATATATTTTTATGGATCAGCATTTGGAGAGAGAGAGAGAGAGAGAGAGAGAGAGAGTGTGTGTGTGTGTGTGTGTGTGTGTGTGTGCAGGTACGTCGGTGTCCTAGAGCTCAAGTGTCCACCCATTTATCAGAATAAGACACAGCACGTCCTTCCTGCGTCAGTCACCTCAGTGTACCTGTACCCATTGGAACCTAATGCATCTTAACCCGCACTCAGCGCCTGGCCAGAGACAGCACGAAAAAAACGCCCCCCTTCAGTTTATCACATCTTCCAATTAGGCACCTCGATCCCGCCCAGCCTAGAAGGACCTTAGCACGGAAATTGAACGTCTCCCAGGGTCCATACACGGCCTGGCCAAGAAGATGACTCATTTCCTCCCGTCCCCAATTAAGCAATTAGGGAAATGAGATTAGTTTTTTTTTTTCCCTCTCCCCCGAGTTGAGGGAGTGCGTAATGAGTGATGGCGTTGGTGGGGTTCCTGTTTGATTTCCCATTTCCCTCCTTGGTTTTCCTTCGTCCTCTTCCAATCAGATGCCGTGTTCCAGGTACGCCTTTTCCAGTCCCTTTCCCCTCTTCAGGTCTTCTTCTGTCCCTTACATGTCTCCTTCGTCATCTTCCACTCACTTGCCGTCTAGCTTGTCTGCCTCCTCTTTCTGCCAGTCTTATTATCTATTCCAGGTTTTCTTCTGTCCTCTTCCATGATTTCCTTCGCCTTCTTCCAGAGCTATTGCATTATCCTGGTCTTTTTTCTCCTCTGTTCCATGTCTTCCTCTGTCTTTTTCCTTTCCTATTCCCTCTTCCAAGTCTTCCTCTACGCACTTCAATGTCTTCTACCCTTTTCTAATCTTCCTCTATCCTCGTCCAGGTTTTCTTATGCCCTTTTCCAGTCTTCCTCTGCCTCCTTCCAGATTTTCATCCTCTTTCCCAGGTTTACTTCTTCCCTCTTCAAGTCCTATACCGTCTTTCACTCTTATCCTCTTGGTCTTCCCCTCTTCCTTGTTTTCCTCCTCCTTCTTCCGAGTCTTTCTCCTCAGTCTTCCTCCTCTCTCTTCCATGCCTTCTTTCGCCCTCTTCCAGGTCTTCCTCCACCATCTTTTAGGTCATCCACCACCCTCCTGCAAGTTCTCCTCCACCCTCTTCCTTATCTTCCTCAACCACCCTTCTGGGTCTTTCTCAATCTTCTTTCAGGTCATCCTCCATCTCTTTCTAGTCTTCCTCCTCCTCCTCCTCCTAGTCATCCTCCATCCTCTTCCAGATCTTCCTTCACCCTCCTCCAGGTTTTCCTCCACCCTCTTCCTAGTCTTCCTCCACCCTCTTCCAGGTCTCCCCCCACCCTCTTCCAGGTTTTCCTACACCCACTTCCTAGTCTTTCTCCTCCCTCCTCCTAGCCTTCCTCCACCCTCTTTCACGTCTTCCTCCATCCTCTTGCAGATCTTCCTCCTGTTAGTATTCCTATTTTCTTTTTTTTCCGGAGGAGGGGAGACATGATTATGCAGGATATTGGTTAGCACATCCGGTTCGCCTCTGAGCCAACCCGAGTTCGAACCCGTGCTGGTCAGACTGTAAGCAAAGTTTGTCTCCACTCTTGTCCCCTGTTCACCCGGCAGTACAATTAAGGACCTGGATGGAAACTGACTGCCTCAGGTGTTATTCTAGGGGATGATTTGGACTTAGAAAAATTGATCATCCTCCTTAATGAACCTCGTGGATTAGAGAGGCGTAAATCTAAACATCCTCCTCCTCCATCCCTTTTCATCATCTCCAGTATTATTTATCTTCCTCCTCCGAAGCGCTTCAGCCCGAGGACGTATTTTGTATCTACATTCTTCCCAGCTCCGGCGATACAGTGTCTTCTACCTGACGTCATGGTAATTTATCCCTATTAAGAAACAACCTCTCCCTTTTACAGTGAAATATCTCTCCCTCTTTGCAGGGAAAAGGTTGAGAAAAGCCATATCTAACCCCTCCAGCTCGAAAAAATCCTCCAAAGATGAATAAAATCGTCTGGAGATACTATAAGGCAAAGTGTAATATAAAGGACTGGATTTTATTTCTGTACCTTTAATTAGCACGTGCCGTTCCGTTTTCCCACCGTCCTAGTTTTTTTTTCCCTTTTTTCCTAGTATGTTCTTCTAATTCCCTTGATTCCTAGTATTTTCTTCTTATACACTAGTCACCCCCCATTTTTTTCCTTTTTGCCCTACCCTCTATTGTTTTCCTATTTCTCTTTATATTCTTCTTGTTTTTGCCCATTTTTCTCTTCTCATCGATTCATCCTCCCTATTTTCCTTCAACAATTTTCTTAGTCCTATTTCCTTCTCCGCTTCGCTTCCCGTCTTATTGTTTCCCCTTTATTTTCTTCCTTGTCTTTATCTCGTACTTTATCTCATTATTTTTATCGACTCTCTTACTTTTTATTTCATGTATTTCTTAATTATTTATATTTTCTTTCCTTTTCGTCCCTGTTTTTTATATTCTTCTTTCCTCTTCCTTCTTCAGGTAAGTTGTATTTCCTTTTTCCCATCTCTTCACTTTCTTTTATCCTTGATTTTCTTGTATATTTGTTTTCCCTTCCCCCCCCCCCCCCCCCCTCCCCCCCCTCCCTGGCCCACCTTCTCCTCCATTTCTGGCTCCCACGAAGTGTGTTTCTGTCTCCTTCTTTATCTCTCTTTCCAACTCGTCTCTTTGCTTCTCACTAACTTTATTTCCCCTCATTATTTCTCAAACTTATTCTCTCTCCGCCCTCTCCCGCCTCTTTCCTCTTGCCGCGTGCTTTTCCCTTCCTCCTCCCCTCCCATTTCTCACGTGCCTGGACAGTTTCAGGAGAGAAATTTGAGTGCCAAGTGACAGCATAAGCCATAGAAGCCACAGAGGTTACTGATGTACTCTCAGACAAAGGGCACTCAAGAGCAAGCCACCATCCCGAGGCCGTAATTACTGTGAGGCTCTTATATAACACACGTAATTAACCTTTTTTGCTGGTAGGGATTTCTTGTAGCTGACTCGGCCACTTGCGAGTTTTGGGCTACAGGGAGGTGGAAAATGTCTTCAGTGACAGTTTTCGTAGTGCCGGCAAAAATCGTCTGTAAAATGGAAAAGTATCATGTGAAATAGCTTTGACATAATATCGCCTACTTGTGAATAATATTATGCTTCGGTTTACGTGTAATTAAGGAAAATAATTAACAGTTTCTCACACATCGAGAAAAGATGGATTGTCTTTGATCCGTGTTTTCCATATTTAAGGCTAAGAAGATCCATAGCATTTTCCAGTAAGCATTTCATATTATGGTAAAGCTATTTTAACACAGTATTTATCTATATGAAACGTGATTTTTGCTGGTACCACGAAAATTGTCAGTAACAATATTTTCCACATCCTACTAGACCAGAACTCTCAAGTGGTCAATTGTCTGCCATGATTAGAAATAAGATATAATTGTACATGAATAGCATAGACCTTTTACCTTAAATTGGCCCAGATTTTCACCCTTATGAAGCGCTTTTCACGTGCAGTTGCGGTCGGGAATATCGCTCTACTTTTTCGTCGATTAATTATTATGAAACCCGTACAGGATATTCTGAAAAGTCAGTTGGGTTATGAAGATTGATTTACTGGGTTCCGAAAGTCATCGCTCACCATCTCGTTATTTATCGTCATGAAGTGGATCGATAATAACGTCTACAAGAGTATCTCAGTGACAGAAAAAAAGAAAAAAACAATGCTACATCTCAACAGGCTCTCCTTGACGACTTAAGGGTTATCATCTTATTCTGTTGTTAATCTGTTGTTAGAACTTTGTATTCAGGATGGATTAATTTGGCTTTTTAATGCAAGTTAGAATAAAGTGAATAAATAAATACAAACGTTCGAAATATTGTTGGGTCAAACGATAAAGTGAATTATTCTCAGATTAAGGTGAATTACTGCAATAACGACATACTAATCTATAAATATCCCTGTAATCAATGGAGTACTGTATTCTTTAACCAGCCTGAAAAGTTATCGGTATAATGTAGGAAATGTATCATCAGAATAATCATTAACTTTGTACTAAATAAAACACTCAGAGCAGAAAGCGTATGGTCTGCGTAGGGGAATAATTATAACCTTGTATGATATTAAACTTTGTGGGTATAATTAAGGATACACAAATATCATTGTTTTAGGAATAACAAGTTTGGTACTGAGGGGCAGAGGAAGGATGTGAGGAAGAGGAAACCCGGAAGAGCAGATCATTAACCAGTCACAAAATGCAGAGCAGAAAATGCACTCTCTCTCTCTCTCTCTCTCTCTCTCTCTCTCTCCCTCTCCCTCTCC
>JAGKTI010012857.1:5044-23927 GCA_018397915.1 Birgus latro
CTCTCTCTCTCTCTCTCTCTCTCTCTCTCTCTCTCTCTCTCTCTCTCTCTCTCTCATCTATAATTGAAATACTGTGATTAATCCCAAATGAGAGAAAGAGAGAGGGTACAAAGTGGTTATAACAGACATACCCTAATGGTGGTGGAGTCAGTCATAGAATTATATATATCCATAAACTTTTAAACTGGAATGAACATTGAAAAAGAAAAGCAATTATTGTTTTGTGAAACGTGGCAAAAACAGATCAAGTGTGAGCAAAGAATTCTGGTGCAGGAGGCTATGATATAGAAAGGATCTCAAAAACAGCTGAAAAAGTGACACACCCTGAATGAAAGACAGTGAAACAGGCCAGTGGAGAAGAAACATGAGTGATACGTAATGAAACGGTAAAACACCTTAACCTCATTTCGCCAGACTTCAGCCAGTATCATATTTTATACGCTGTCCACTTTAACTTGGCCCCCCAGAAAAATACCATTTCCCATCTTAAATGCTGTGCTGTGGGTTTAACACTGGAATACAAGGCTAGTCACGAAGAAGTGCAGTGTGAAGGCCGCACAGCCATTGGATCATCTTATTTAGAAATTGAGATACGGGAAATAAGCTATAGGACAAAAACTTTGCCTAGTTAGAGTGGACGAACTATGGTGAATGGAGTGAAGCTACGAATACCATAAAACATTTTTGTGTAAGTACGAATGATGAAGAAAATCCCTAGTGAGGAAAAATAATATATCAACCCAAAAACTTTTCTGGAATTATATACAGAAAAGAAAACTTATATATGTAAAAAAATAAATAAACTGCATATATTCTTATCCATGTGAAGACAATCTAGATAATGTTTTTACATAGATTTTTATGAGTGAATGGTGAATTATGAAAAATGGTGTGATTTTTTTTCCAATATATCAAAATGGGTGAAATTGCTTTAACTTTCTTTTTTCTTAGGATGAGTGAAAAAAAAACGTCATGAACAATATCCAAGTATGAATGATGTGCGACTAAAGTACATTCAGTGTTTGTACATTGAATGGTGAGTATTATACATTTTTTATCATATCTTTTAATTGGTTGCCATAATATTTTACTGGACATAATATAAAGTGATCTTAAGCATAATATGTTGAAGCGTGATTTGAATTTTTGAATTCCATAATATGTATAGAATAAGAGTTTTTATTTATGTTTTAATTTATTTTCATATTTATTTCCTTATGTTGCATGACATGATAGTTTTTCTGTGAAGCGATTTTTGGCATAATAATTTGAAGATTAGGTTTTTTGACATCAGTGTTTATTTTGAAATGTTGTGACATCACTGAGGTCAGAAACAATACAGATAATGGAAGGTTGGTACAAGTGAAGTCAGAGTATAGTAGTTTTCAAGGGTTGTGAGATCAGTTTGAGAACCGTAATGTATTGAAAGGCTGTGACATCATGAAGTCATACTCATTAGCTAAAGACTGTAGAAATTCAGGCAAGTACAGGAATCAGTTTTGCTTCAGGGTGTGACATCATTGGAGGAAGTTATTGATCTACAGTACTTTAGGTGGTGACATCATTGGAGGAAGTAATTAGTCTAATAATTGTGACAGTAGTTTGAAAAGTGTAAGTGACGTAAAGGCTGTGACATCATTAAGGTTATAACATACTTTAGGCTGAAATCATTGAAGTCAGTGCATATTAGTCTAGCTTCAGGTTGTGACAGTATTGACTTGAGAGAACCACCTGTGCACTAAGATTTCACAATACATCTTCCTCAGTGATTTGTCTGTTGCTCCTTAATCACCTCCCGCATGTTACTGGTGTAAACTGTCGGTGTTAGGAAGGCGTGAAGATATGGCAGAATGTTAAGGTTTGGGGTACTAAATACGTAGATGCCTGTTATGTGATTGGTAGAGCACCCTTGTTGGAGTGTGTTATAGTTCAGGTGCCATGGTTCAGGTGCAAGTGGTGAACAGAAATTGTCATGTAGATACTGTTGGGAATGTATGTTAGTCTCCCTCCCTGAAATGTTCTGGAATAACGGTTGCAAAATAAGTCACTAAAGAAGATGTGCAATGGATACCATAAAGTCAAGTGAAGGAACATATTGAGCTGAAAGTAATGACATCATTAGAATAAAGTAAGACAGTCGAGCTGATTACTTATGACTAATGAAGTTTCAGGGCAAGCTGCTCAGTATAACACAAAATCTCGACATCAGTAATTACGTTACTGTGAGCTTGGTTTTAAAATGATAAATTATGGAAAGCATTTTTGGTGGCTTTTTTCATAGTGCCACTTCCTTAGCAATTTAGTCTTCATACTGCACCTTAATATCCTCTTGTATTTTCATTGATGTAAATTATAGCAATGTAGAAGTATACAAGAGGATGTTGAGGCGTAATATGCAAGGTAAATCGGTGAGGAGGAGGTGTTGTGAAGCCTTCAGTATCACCTTGAATATGAAGCTACCTCACACCATTAATGAAGTTGCAGCAGTCAGCTCAGACCAGCCTCAAACTTCATCAGGGCTTATTGTTAGAGAAGCTGAAACTGAATTAACTCGTATGACCTCAGTGAAGTCAGATGTTTGTATTAAGCTTCAGCATCCTCACCAAATGCTTGTTGACGTGGGATGGGGTGAGTGGGAGGGTGTGCGGCATCACTGGAGCCTGTACAAGTGGCCCCGCTGGATGCATGTGGGTGCGGGTTAGAACTTCTGTGGGTGATTTATAATTCCTGTCTGCACCAGCAAGCATTTGGTCTGGACATGGCTGTAGGTTATCAGAAATTTTAGCATCACCGTTTATACCAGGAAAAGAAAAATCATTTCAGTACTATTGGGTCCTGAATAATGTATCAAATCACTTATTATAAGTGTTTGCTGATTTTTTTATTACTGATTTTTTTTTATTATTATTATTTTAAGGGTGACTATTGTAAGTAGTATAAGTGTAAGGGCTAATTAAGTTGTTTTTCAGATGTAGATATAAAATTTGTAAAGGAAGAATATGTACTATTAGTATTTGAAAGCGAAATCAAAGTTGTCTTAAGTTATTTACCTCTAGGAACTGTATTTAAATTGGTTTTGGAGTTGTTGTAACACCTTTTCTGAAGTGATTTATTCTGCACATTACACTTCAGTACGCTTTTGTATGTTACTGATGTACACGATATTAAAATGATATAAATAACATACTGTGGGATGTTCCAGTGTAATACGTGGAATGAATCACTTACGAATAGGTGTTAGGTAGTCTCCAGTGCCGCTTGGAATACGCCCCTAGGTCCAATAATGCTTAGGTGACACTGTGCTAGTATATATATGGCGGTGGGTTTTTATGATGTACTGTATATATATTTCACGAAGCTCACAAGACCTTTATATAAATTGGTGTGAGGGTGTCTGTCTGTCTGTGTGTCTGATTTCTTCGCTTTATACAACTATGCTTAATGTGTATATACCGTACATTATTACTCGGCTTCTGATGTAAACAAAGGGACATTCCTTCATCTGTGCTTCTTATAGGGACAAAGTATATATATAATTGTTTTTATTTTTTGGTAGCTGAAAATTTTGAAGTTGGCTTACGAATGATTTTATGATATAATGGCATAATAATCTTGTACAGAAAATACGTGTCATGATATTATAATGAGGAAGTATTTAATGATTTTTTTTTTTTAGTCACTTTGGCATAGCAGTAGTGTGTTTATTTACTGTGATGTATAGTGCAGTAGTATGTTTAGTATATCTAAGCATTTAGTGTTTCTCCCATGTGTTTGTTGGTGGGATGTATTGTTGTTGGTTCAGGAGACTTTGTAACACCTTTTCCTTAGCGATTTTTTTGTTCGTTACACGTTAATTTCTGATAATCTCATACAGTACTGGGATGCAAATAAGATAAAGTACATGACTACCAGAGTGTAATGTGGAAAATTAATTGCTAAAGAGATTTCTGACACTACTTCCTTGGCAGTTTATTTTCCCAATTACACCTTAACATCTATATTACTGATACAGGGTGAGTCAGTATTTTAAAAAATGCAATGCAGATAAAATACTCACATACTTGACTGTCAAAGTATAATAATGCAGAATAACTAGAAAGTGACCCACAAAGTGTAATTATGCAAAATGAATCGCTAAGAAACAGGTGCTACAATATCCCTTACGCCAACAGGAAGTACCACCCGTTATCAGCAGACTCCAACATAAATACTACGCTTAACAGTACGTTTGTGGCTGGACCGTCAAACAAGGTAGGCGGTGAGGTAGCAGTCGAGTTTTGTATAGATTTACTTTTTGGTGGGAAATTTGAAATGTTTAGCAGTACAGCATGGTCTATTAATTGTGGCCTCCTGTCTTATGTGGTGTGGGGATGGCTGAGTCTGCCGGTGTGAGGAGAGCTAATATTTTAAAATGTTTTGTGCCATGCAAGCAGTCGACCTGAAAAAGAAGACATAATAAGCAGAGGGTTATGACAATTAGAAAATGATGCATGATTGACACTGAGGGGGTTATGAGAAATGGAAAATGATGCTTGATTGACACTGAGGGGGTTATGAGAAGTGGAAAATGATGCATGATTGACACTGAGGGGGTTATGAGAAGTAGAAAATGATGCATGGTTGACACTGGTAATGGTGACTGAACCATCCCTGCAGCTCATAAAATTTGGCAGGTGATATCTAGGGACTTCCCTGTATGTTGCTAGCTTGTTGATGTAGGATATTTTGTTTCACCTCTTCCTTGGTGATTTATATTCTTTATTACACCCCAATATCCTCTTTGATGGTACTGATGAAACTCATGTCGTATTTAAAAGGCGTAAACAGCATACAGCATAATGTGATGATGTAATAAGAAGAATAAATTGCCAGAGAACATGTGTTACAAAACCTCCTAACGTACGCCAACGAGAATAGGAGTCATTGTAAACGCGGACATTTATAAGGGTAATTTGAAATGCAATAGTAGTGAATGATTCTGTTTTAGCCATCATGGTGTGTATGTGTTACGGAGGGTAATGTTTATACAGTATATTCATAAATACATGCATACAGTTCTGGAATAGACAACTCCGTATCATAGCGTTTTCAGTAACAGTATTGGATGACTTGTAGAAGCTGCGCAGCGTTTCGTTACTATTTTGAAACGGTTTGACAAATTATGTCGGTTATAGTTTGAAAAGCATAGGGGGAAGTGCAGTTAGGGTCAGGATAGTTGTGTGTGTGTGTGAGAGTGGAGGGGAGTTGGGTAAGACGAGAGGGTAGAGGATGAATGAGAGAAAGAAGGTTAAAAGTTTGCAGGATGGTTGAAACAGTAAAGGTGTGTGTGTGGGGGGGGGGGAGAAGGTTGAGAGAGGGCGGGGGTTGACAGCAGACTCGGTTTTAGGTGATTGGTGTTCTAGATTAGCGCTAGTGATGGTTTCTTTATCTTGATGTACGGCTTTTTTTTTTTTTTTTTTATAGCTTGCCCTTCAGCCACTATACCATGCCATTTACCTCGAAGTCGTTTTATGGGTGGCTTTGGAGACCATAACACCTCTTCCCTAGTGATTTATGCAGTACATTACTCCTCAGTGTCCATTTGTTTGCCATTGATGCAGAGTCTGTTGATGTTAAAATGATGTGTTATATATAACATGCAAGATAATGTTTAGGTGTAGTGTGTAAAATAAATCACTAAGGAAGAAATGTTAAGCCTCCTATGTCATTTAGAATAACGGCCCTCAATCCAGATCATTCGAACTCGTATGCATTTTTACCCTGCTCGAAATTTTGTATTAGCATACAATTTTTTTTTAATTTATCCATTGTCAGTGCTTTTTCTTGTGCTCTCTCTCTCTGCTCTCTCTCTCTTAGTATAATGAATTTTTAAATGTTTTCCTTAATATTGTTGGTGCCACTTTTGATGCAACTGATGAAAGATAGTTTAGTTATTTTGGGGTTTATATTGCTACTGAATTCTTTGGAAGAACTGAAGTTTTTAAAATATGAACGATTAAGCATTATTATTTTGATGATGATGATGATGATTATTATTATTCATTGGTTTCTTTAATATAACACTGAACAGTAATATCCTCAGATTTGGGGAAGCTTTAGAAATGAGAATGGTAATCTTGCAAACATAAGTAAGGATATTGACATGTGCATTTTTTTTTTTTTAGGTGATAAAAATTCCTTCAGAAATCATAACTGTTAAAACTTTCAAAATATTGCTCTTTGGAGGTGATGTCAGATGGTAATTCCCATGAGTGAGTTTGTCTGATATACTGGCTGGCCTATATCTCGCACTCTCCAGTCGTGTGTGTTGTGTGGACATGCTGGTGTGAGGAGCAGATATTTTGGTTGCTTCATGAAATCACTAACTAACCATGCATTGAATGGACATAATAAGAAAAGATACTAAATAGAGAAACCATAAAAAGATGCATCCCCACAACACAGAACTGGAGAGTGCAGTATGTTGACCATCCTTTACTTAAACTTTTGCCTCTCCTCCCCCATTTTTAAATAGATATCCATAATTCTCCAACCAGCCAATCTAATAGTGTGGTATAGAAAAACATTCTTGAAAGTTTATATATTTTAAAAAAAATAAGTGAATCGTAACCCATACACAGCGAGCATCATGGTTGTTACCAGGCATGTCGATTGTGCATAGATTTGGGGGAAAATGGGTGTTTTCATCAGTTGTTTTTACCCAACTACACTTAACCACATATGCTAAAATTTTAGCCAAAGATCAAGCTTTTCTATAATGTTTTCAATAAATGGAACGTTCATAAGTAACATTGCCCTCAAGTAGCGACAAGCTAAAGACAAGGTGCATTTTGCCTTTGAAGGGCACGTCCTGCGCAGCATGGCGGGAATGGTTATTAACGCTGCTGCTGCACCAAGAGACCTAAGTTTTTACCCAAGTGGCATTCATTATTTCTGTTTGTTTACAGTCACTGGTTCACGTATTTTCAGTACTGTGCCCACTTGAGCTACACTGATATGTTGTAACGCCCATTTGTATATTTTGTTACGCTAAAGTGTTCATTAATTTAACACGTGTCTATAATATTTACCCATTAGCTGTGCAAAATGCACAGGAAATGGTGGGCTTCTGGAAGGTCTGCCACAGTTGTCAGGACGGCCCTTCTGAGGGTACAGATGCAGTCCAAAGAGTACTTGTATCTATAAATGGGAAAGCATAATTACTAGACACTGGTCACTATTAATATTATTATAATCATTATAAAATAAAGTTTGCATAAATATCATCAATACTGTTATAAAATTGTTACTTATTGCAGGTATAGTTATATTTCACGTGAAAATGTTTTCTGGCACTAATGTTGTCACATCCATTTTTATATTACATATTATTATTATTGTTTTTATTATTATTATTAAGGCATTGTTGACTTAATGTACTTAAGTGCCGTATTTAAATTTAGTGAGGCACTGGCTTCATTATTTTCATTTTGATTGTCAACTTTGTTTTGTTATAAAATTCTTCATTGTTTCCCTTCCGCCAAATACTTCCCTTATGCGCAGTGTTTCAGATATTCGCTTACCCTTGCTTCACTATAGAACTATTCATTATATATGTTAAATCGCCAAAAAAAAAAAGCCATGTATAAAATATATATAAATGTATAAAACCGCCAGTCTCGCTTTTCATGTTTGCTTGCAGAAAATAACATAATCCCGCTGGAAAAAATGAGTAGCAATAAAAGTAAATATTAGAGTAAGCCAAAGTCGACATTACTAGGAGAAAGAAAATGGGTAAAATGAAAGGGTAATGAGGATATGCTGGGTTCTCTCGTTTCATGTGATGTTATCTTCCCCCGAGACAATAGACGACCTTCTTCATACTGGTGCATCGTTGCCTCTCTCTGCTGGGAGTAACTATAGTGTCAGTTTTCTTTAGAACCAGGCCAGGCCAACAATTTGAGGACTACAAAGTTCTGGTTGCATGAAATTTGTTGAGGGTTGGTTAAACGGTAAGAATGAGTCTAGTTACTTGTTAAGTTTACCCACTTGTCAGGTTAGCAAGAGTGGGCAGTAGTGAAAAATGAGAAGAATTAGGTGAAATTTGACATTGTAATCTAGTAGGCTGGTAGATTAGGAATAAATTTGTGTTGCTGGTGTGGTCTGAGGCTCCTGAAACATGAACTAGGTGGACTGCAGGCTCATGTTGCCCTTCTCCCGTGGTTCACCATCCTCCTTGCACAGGGAAGTAGTTGAGGGACATTTGTATTGCCATGAAGTTTCGCTAAGGTATTATTGGGGACACTACATGCAATCCTCTCCAACACCTCCATCCCTGCATAGAGAGACTTTGTATGTACTAGTGTTCCACCCTTTCACAACGATGATGTATTTATTTTATTCTCGCTACCCTCAGACGAGTTTGTGTAGCTAAGGCCACACTTTTGAATTGAAGGGGTTACATACAACATTAATCCATTTAGTACGAGAGGTGTTTCCTAGAGTGAGAGACAGAGAGAGAGAATTGTCTGGAGGTTTCAGGAATAAACTACATAAAGACATCACAGTATTGAAGGGGATAAGTGTCAAACAAGTTTCAGATATCACTCAGTCACAAACACTGAACTCCTACGAGAAGTGAAGCGTTTTGAGACGGCCTTTGGTTGGGTATTATGGCAGTATAGTCGGTTTGTTTTCACCTGACGGAACTGGACTACTCATAACTTGAAAACTAAGTCGAGGTATTGATGGGCCTTAGTTGTGTGGAAGGAAGGAATCTCCTTGGTTACTGGTTAAATCAGCCATCGAATCTGACTCCACCTGGGCACCAGACGATCTGAAAGGGTTTTGAAATATTTTGTCAGGTTAGAGTAAACACACTATAGTGACGCTCATAAAGCATCAGCCAATCACCGCCTTTACCTGCGGTTCAGTAGCCAATCACGTGCGAGCTCTTGGATACGCATTCTCGCCGGTTAAGGGGAAGTTTTGTAATGCCTCTTGCTTGGTGATATATTCTGTAAATTACACCTCAGTATCCTCTCATGTAATAGATTAATATTAAAATGATTTAAATAACAGAGAAGAGAATGTTAATTTGTAATGTGGAAAATACAACTGCTGAGGAAGTCATTGTAAGAAGCCTCCTTTGTCACTTGATATATGACTATGGAGGCTTCGTAGCACCTCTTCCTTACCTGTTTATTTTTGCATATGGTGCAATAATATTCGTTTGTGTGTTACTTATGTCATTTACAGGTCGGTCAATATTTTGTACATCTTAGTTCTGTGTTGCAGGGTTGTTATGAATTAAATAAAATGATTTAAAGCACATGATATAAATCAAATAACAGAGTGAAAAAATTCTTGTTTTAAATCAAAATGGATTTTTTTTTTTATAAATACAGTATAAAGGAAGAAGATTGAGAAAATGATGCTTGCCCTGTACGTTTCTTGTACTGATCCTGTATCATGACAGGCACCAGTGAACCACTGCCTTCTGTTACAAGGCAAATATTCAGAAGTTGAACACTGGAAAGAAGGCTCTTTGTTGATAACAATTATTGTGATTATGTTCATTGTTGACATATGAGCTCAGCTCTTCCTTGAATACACAGTAACATGATGTAGTCTAATGATTATGTTTGTATATTTGAACTTTGATATATAATCATGCCTAATAGATGCACTGCAGCAAGTGGGAGGAAAAAAAGACCCAATATGGTACTCTTTTGATAGAATTCCCAAAATTGATACCAAAATATATTTTCACTTAACATTGGCGAAGGTTTAGTACAAAAGAAAATCTTCATGAAAGTGAAAAAAAAAAATCAATTTAAATATTGAGAATTCACTTTAAATAAAAAAAATTTATTTAAAAAAATCAGCTATTTTTTGCCAACCAATGTGGTGATATAAGGAGTGCAGTTATTTTTGCTGCTTATAATTCCTACTCAACCATGCAGTCAGTTGATGTAAAGGATCACAAAATAAGACATGAAAATGATACAGGATACACATGGGTAATGTAGAGAGCCGTCTCCACAACACAAGAGAATTGGGATGCACAGTATACGGACCATCCTATATACTGGTACTAAGGCATAAGCAGCATGAAGGAAAATTCTGAGATATAAACATGCAGAATGAATTGCAAAGTAACAGGTATTAAGAAACCCTCCTAAGCTGGTGTGAACCTGGGCCTTGAACCCAATTAGAGCTTAGATAGACCGAGATCTGTAAGTATTAAATATATTTTGAGATATAAGTACTCCGAGCATATTTTATCAACTTTTGGCTGTTCAGAAAACCAAGCTTGGGCGCATCACCATAAGGAGTTGTGTTTGGGTAGCAGAGGAGATTTCGTTGCACCTCTTCCTCAGTGATTTATCCAGTGACTACTTTTTATTTGCCAGTAAGGGACGCCTTCGTGTGGTGGCACTGTTATGACTGGTCGGTGGAGCTGCCTTGTTATACAAACGTCCCTCAATTCCCCCCCTGTCCCCTAGAGCTAGGATGGTGGACAGCGGAAGGAGGGCACCTTCAGCCTGCGGTCCACCGGTTTCGCGTGTAGACGAGCCTGGGGTTGCAACTACTGTACTAATCCTACTTCTGTCTTGCGATGATTTCATTCATATTAGGAGAGGCTTTCCAAACTGAAGGGTTTAGATATGGCCTTGATTAACCCCTTCAGTGCTAGAGATATATCCCAAGTTGAGTAAAAATTTGTTTGGTGGTGGCAAGAACGAAAAAAAGTCACAGATTGAAGGAGTTAATATCATCTTGTATGTTACCGAAGAAAGTGATGTCATTTATTAATACTTTCACTGGTGCTGGAGAGGGGTGCCTTCATGGGGTGACACTGATGTAACCAGATGGCCTCACTGCCTGGTTATACAGATTCCTTCAGTTACTTCTCAATCCCCCAAAAGGAGAATGGTGGACTGCAGGAGGGGAACTTCATCCTGCACTCCACTGACCACATTTCAGATGAGCCTGGCCACAACATCATCATCATCCTGCACAGTCTGAAAAATTTGCACTAAGCTCGATAAAAGTGTCTGCGTGTTTACAGTAGATAAAAAGCAAAATATGTAATGGAATTGAAGAGGTACAGATATATAAATAACATAAAGAACAACATCAAGGTGCCATATGCTGAATGAATCGCCAAGGAAGAGATGTTACATAGCGTCCTAAACCAGAGAGAATGCAACTTCTGGAGGAAAGATGGAATGAAGGACCATATTCTCAGCAGAATTGAAGGCCTCCTAGCAGCTCTTCCTTGCCGATTTATTCTCCATTTTGGATCAGTAACATACAAGAGGATAGTAAGGTATCATGTGCAGACTTTAGTTGCTAAGGAAAAAGTGCTATGACATCTCCAAAGCCACTTTAACACGACCCCGTGACCCTAGATTACTGACCTCGCTTGCCCTACACTCACGCCTCCCTCCCTTACCTCGATTCCAACATGGCGCCTACACCCTCACATAGCTGGTTTGTTTTCACCCGAGAGAACTGGGTCATCCCAAACTTTACATTGTGGTTGCCTGAAATTTGATCAGCCGTAGTTATGAGTTTGAAATGACACTCCTTGGTTTCTAGTCAAATTGGCCCCCCGATCCTTCTAGACGTGGCCGTCAACCAAGCTGAAGGGGGTTAGGGATCTTTGTCAGTGCAGATGTTTTTTTTTAAATAACAGAACAGAGGAAGGAAAGACATATGAATAAAAAAAATAATAATCCATACACCATATTTCAAACTTAGTTTCCCATTGTAACTCCCAAATTTTGGTTTCCAGGAAAAACAGGAGACATGGGAAGTTTGTCTATCTTGTTTTTGTGTCCTTCCTGGAACAATTTTACTCTGTTCAGATTTCCTTTTGCATGAAGAACGAATCGTGGAAGTTTTTTGTCCTGGAAAATAATAATAGTAAAAACATGTATGCTATTTTCTTCTGATAGCTAAGAATTGTTTTGCAGAGAGTAATAGACATGGAAAAATTTTGCAGTTATAATCATTGTTACCATTATTATTATTATTATTATTATTATTATTATATTATTATTATTACATTCTGTGTGGCCTGCAAAACACAAACTGATATATATGACAGTTTTCATGTCATACCTCAGATTTTTAAAAAAGAGTATGTATTATAATGCTTATATTGTAGAGCATTTTTGTGTTTCCCAACAAATAATTCCATGTTTAATAAGTCAGCTGTTGGGAGTAAGTAATTGCTTCTTTTGTGTCTGATGCTAGGACAACTTGCATCTGATATAAGTGGAAATTAGATGTTATGGGGTGCAGGGTGGTCCATACTTTGCACATCACAATTCTCATGTGTTGTGGGGACGGCTTGCTTTGCCCTTGAGAGGAGCTGAGACATTTAGACTACTTATTAATCACTCGTGTAATCGGTGGACATTTAAAAAGGGACAGAGAAAGAGAATAAGGGAATGGGTGATAGGAAGTAGAGAATTATGTGGGGTAATGCTAATCAGTATCTGCAACACATGAGAATTTGGGTGTACAGCAAATGGACCTTCCTTTATATCTCAGTCATTCTGGTATTGATGTTATTTTAGTGCCATAGTAGATAAACTGATTTAATTATTTACTAACAGCAATAAATGTCCATAGGTATCAAATGAAAAAAAGACAAGCAAAGAGTTCATTGCTTTATTGGTCCAGATTTCGTAACACCTCTTCCTGAGCGATTTACTCTGCACATTACACCTTAATATTCTTCAGTCTGTTAGTGATGCAGACCATCTCTATAATAAAAAAGAAAATATAAAAGGACATATAAATGAATGTTAAGGTGTTATCTGGAAAATAAATCACTGAAAAAGAGTTGCTACAAAATCTCTTTCTGGCAAGACTACAGTAACCTCCTTCAGGCCAAAGATGTCCTTTTAATTGTACACGATGGTCCTCTTCTTCCACTCTGTTGGACAGTATCTAGTGTGTTGCAGGAATGGCTCCGTCTGCGTTACCAGTGTCTATCCTGTATCATTTTCTCATTTCCTACTTGCATGGCCACACCAGCAGTCATTGGTGTGTGTCCTCCATCATTTATTCTTTTCCTACTGCCACACCCATGCCCATACCAGCAGTTATCAGTATTTGTTCATCATTTACTAATTTCCCACTTCCACAGCCACACCCACGCCCATACCAGCAGTCAGTGGTGTGTGTCCTCCATCATTTATTCATATCTTACTCCCACAGTCACACCCATACCCATTCCGGCAGTTATCAGTGTTTGTTCATCATTTATTCATTTCCTACTCCCATTGCCACATCCATGCCCACACCAGCAGACTGAACTGGCCCTGCAAAACACAATACCATTAGGCAAGTTTCTAGTAAAGCGTTATTCATGGACCATCCTTTACTCTTGCCATCTCTCGACGACTTTACTTAGCTTAGGAGAAATGCCTTGTAGTGAAGTGCATCCCCCAAGTTAAATAAAGTCATCTGGAGGTAAGTAACAGTAAAATAGGAAAGAAAAATTAATCATGCTGAAGGAACCAAATGCCGCATGCTAAGTGGCTTTGGAGATTCCGTAGCCCCATTTCTATAGCGATTTATTCTGCGTATTTAACCTCAATATAGTCTTGTATGTTATTGATGGAGACAGGTAGATATGAAAATTAAATACTGTAATGAGAATGCTAAGGTGTTATAAGCCAAATAAATCGCTAAGGAAGAGGTGTATAGAAGCCGTGTCACCTAGTATGCGATCATAAAAGTGTAAATGGATGGGACTGAGGGTGAGGCGCCAATCGCTGTATTTTACATGTTGCAAAAAAACCGTCTTTGTAAATGCACGTAGCCACCAGAGTTTTATAAAAGAAATTATTATGAATTAAGACTGAGAGTTGTGTGTCACCGGAAAGTTTGTAGTTGGTGGGAATTTACATAATGCAGTAATTTTTTGTTTTTGTAAATTTGTTTCATATATATTTGTTGCATTAATAGTATTTGTATTTAAGTAATCATTTTATTTCCATCAACAGAGCTTAATATCATGTTCAACTTTGTCAGTTTTTGAGCAATTGAACACAAGTATGTTACATATTCTTGGAGTGAAAATAAAAATGTTTCCTATTTTCCAGTACAAATTAAGTTTCACGGTACTTAAATTCCCAACAACTGCCAACTAGCCAGGAAGATGATCACCCGGGACGGCCTTCATGCACCCATTAGGTTGAAAATCATGACCCTAGTACACTTAACAATCACCCTTGTATTCATCCTTATGCCTGTGCTTGAGTTGTGAAGGTTGGACCCGCGTGACAATAACTGGTATGTAAATAATAGGGAAGAAAGAGTTTCATTACAATACATTGGTTGCCCAGATGTTTTATTATCCTTACTTGGGGTTTTGGGTAGAGTGTCTTGTTGTGGCAGCGCCGGTGTACTCAGATGGAGGGCCTGCCGGGATGTACACACGCCTTGCAACTCGCTCCACCACCTTAAAGTGCTGCAGCATTACAGTCCTGCCATCTACTGGGTTCACGGACAGATGAGCCTGGGGTTCCAAGTTCTACTGCTACTGCTAACACCTGCCACTCCTACCACCATCACCATCACCACCCACCTACCTACCTACCTGCCTGCCATCACCACCATCTACCTACCTACCTGCCACAGCCACCTACCTAGCTACCCACCACCACCACCTACCTAGCTACCCACCACCACCACCAGTATTACTACTAGTACTACTACTACCACCACCACCACCACTACTGCTGCTGCTGTTGCTGCTAGGGCTTAGAGTACTGTTTTAAGTAGCTTTGGAGGTAGAGTAATGCCACTTCCATGGCAATTTATGCTGCACACTTCACTCTCAAATTTGTGAATATTGAAGGAAAAAAATTATCTGTGGCAATAAATAAATTGTGGAGTATTGGTTACCTCGTAATTGATGAAAAGTTACGAGAGGAGGGGGTGTCGTGGCGAGAGAGAACCCTGATGCCAGAAGGACACGAAAATGAGGCAATTTGTCACCACCCCTTATGAGGTTTAGACGTGTGGGTGTAAGCAGATGGAAATTGGTTAGGGGCTTGTACCAGTATGATTCGTAGGGCATTTCTAAAGTATCCTATTTGAGAATTGTGTTTAAGTGGCTTCTAGAGACTTCGTATACTTCGTATCACTTTTTACATGGTGATTTATTCTGCAGATTAAGCCTCAATATCCTCTTGTATGTTTTTGATTTGTGGTAGGTGGTGGCAGCCATCATCCATTCACTTGGTGTAGTGCTGCCTATTTCTTCCTTCACCTTGATCGTTCTTTTTCTGTGTCTGGCATTCTCTTTTCATATTTCTCCTATCTTTCCTGTCACTTTTTATTACTTTCCTCTTCTCTCCAGGTGACTTTACATTGAGTGACAAGCCTAATGGTTTCCTGTAAGTCAGGAAACCATTTACAGTGCCCGGTGGTAACTATATAACCGACCCATACGTGTTCCTTATGTATCGGCAAGTTCGTTGGCAGAGGATTAATGCTCCTCCCCATAAAACAACTAACTCGGAGACAAAGTGCAACCCCTTACGAGGTTATGGTGTCTGGCTATAGATGAATGTTATTGATGCAAGCAGTATCGATCTGAGAAACTTATAAATAACACACAAGAAACTTAGAGTAAGGGTTAATAAGCAAAGTAAAGGAAGAGGTGCTAGAAAGCCTTCAATACCACCTGGGATGTGGCCCCAATATTAGCGATAAACAATGGTGGTGGACAGGGAAGTCTTTGTGGTCCGGCATATCTTCAGACCCTGATGCAAAAAGCCTTAATCTTGCTTAATTTACCTGCAAGAAACTCCGCACCAGAACTGCTTCCCACGGGTGAGATTCTTGAACATATTCACCATTGGTTTTTTTTCGTAACCATGATTCACTTTTGGAAGAAGGAAAAGGACAGAAGAGTGTCAAGCTTCCTATGTCTTTTCACCTCCTAAATAGTAAGGTAGATATTAATAATGATGTTTATAGGTTATATCTGCTTTCTGCATTAAGAACAATGAATACAGAATCTTCCCATGTATCAAGTTCTTCCTGCAGAAGTTAGTTACGGTAGGGAATGAGTTGCAATGTGTAAGACTTGTACCCCAGGTCAACTTTCTTTAACTAGCAGATGGACAACACTTGTCAGAGGTGGGGTGAGTATATGCCCAAGACCCGCTGGGCAAAGTACAGTCGTTTCTGTAGAGCTCCCCATGGTGTGCAACCACTGGCGCAGTGCTGTCTCACCATTCAATGATGTCATGCCTTCTCTACATAGAATCAGCAAGGCACTGTATAGGCTTGAATGGTATGGTAAAGAGTGCTCATGGTCCCTATGGAACTGACAAGCTGGGATGAAGCCATTATCCAGCAGAGTTTGATCCAGAAAAAATGTTGAGGGCCTACATCACTCCCCAAAGTAATGAGGGTTCACTTTCTCTACCTCTTGGCCAAGTATGCAACGTTTGTCATCCAAGGATGGATTGTACTATTTTCATCTGGAGGAAACAAACACAGTAGTTAGTAAAAGAGCAGTGTAAGTTAAGTAGGCAGCTGTTTACTAATTTCATTGTGATAATTTTTTTTTCCAGGCAGCATGGGCAACAGCTCATAATCAGCATAATAGCGGTGCAGCCTGTGATTATTTTTAGGGCCTTGTTCTGTATGGTCTGTAGAGCGTTGTAGTGTGTTTCAGTGAAGTTAGAGGCCCAAGCAGGGTTTGCATAATTCATCATTGAACGTATATATTGCTTGTATACAGTGGTGGTGGTTTTCTTATTGTATCCAAATGTATGGGGAAGTGATCTTAAGGCATTGAGTTGGTGTTAATTTATTTTGAATGTTTGTGATGTGTTTAAGTGACATTGATGTATGTTACACCAAGGATTTGTGTGTGTGTTTATGGTAGAGGATTGTTGTTTATGGTGAGGTGTGGAATGTGACAATGTTCTGCTGTCCAGTGTGTTAGACCTAGATGTTTAGCTTTGTCGTGCTGTACACTCTCTCTCTCTCTCTCTCTTGGGGAGGATCATAAGAGGCGACTAAAAGGGGCTTTTTGGTGTTCAGTCTTTCTCTCCTTCCTACCCTTTTCTGCGCTGCTTGTTCTCCCATTTGTTGGTATTCCTTTATTTTCCTTCTGTGCCATATAGCCATATTATGGCTTGGTGCTAGTTCCTCATTATTCCTCCCTCTTTCTATGAATTATAATATACTGTATATATATATATAATATAAAGCAAACAAAGAAAGGGAGGAATTTTTACGACAGGTTAAGACTTTTAAGACTCCATTCACAGTAACATCTATGACGCCAACCTTGGAAAAAGTAATTATAACACTTAACTAAACTATTATACATACATAAGCACGGAATAAGATTTACATAATGTTTTGAAAATAAAATTAACGTTAAGCATTAACAGACAAAATTATGAGGGTACAGGTGAAATAAGTGGATAAAATAGGGAATGAGACCGGCCTGGGAAAGAGGTAGGTGGGTGAATTGTCCGTTATTTAATCCATATGTCAAAGTTTGCAAAGTATTTGAAGTGACTGTGTGATACAATAATAGTGGCGGTTACATGGTGAGTAAATGTGGGCGTTGTAGTTAGTGTCTGATGAAGGTTTTGTATGTTTTGAGGTAAAAGATGAGAGCCAACAGGTGGTGGGGTGGGATTGCCCCGTTTTTAAATCCGTATTTCAGTGTACACAAAGTATTAATGGCGACTGTTTTAAACAAGTGGTATTAGCGTTTAATATAAACAGTAAATGTAAGTGTATAGTGTTTGATGATTTTGTGACTTGAAAATTACTGGAAAAGCGGTGACAAGGTTTGAAGGTTGAGCAGTTTCCTAGCTTAAGTTTTGCTACAGTATGCAGATAATATTGCCGTTTTTAGTATGTGTATTTTTCCCCATAGAAATGAATTGACAAATGTTTTATTTACCATTTCCCCCTTGTCTGTTATTTGTATAGAATGGACAAGGTGTACGGTATAATGTAAGCTACCAGATATTGCTCATCTGAAACAAAATTTTAATTTTTTATTCCAGGGTATTATTGAATTGGATCTTGTGGAGTATTTATTTATTTATATATTCTTTTTAGGTTACCAGGAGATAAAGGATTATTTTTATAACAACAGGTTTCCCGAATTCCCTTTGGCCTGTTAATATATCAATTCTTTTCCAAACAGGTATGGCCTTTCCATATTTTCTATTGAAATGTCTTTTGCAGATTACTTGTTACTTTTCCAGGATTACTACAGCTACTGGGCATTTTTGTAAACGTATATCTGAAGGCTGTAAATGAGGATTGTGAATGCGTAAATATTCCGCCAATGTCTATCAGTTGCCAGCCATATTTAATGTTCCTAACATGAATTTTTAAGTTTTATTTCTGGCTGTCAGACAAGTTATGTCGGTTTTGGTTTGGTTAGGTTAGGTTAGGTTTGGTTAGGTTAGGTTTGGTTAAATCATTAAATTTCCCATAGTTTTGACCTAGGTTACACCGATGCCTCCAGTCTGAGCGATGGTTGGTAAGCTATATGGTCAGTCGGAGAGAGTGTCAGTAAACACTGCTGTGGGTGACCAGGCCGCCTCCTTAACTACCCAAAAATGTATATTTTGTCTTTTACCTATCACTTCTTGCTGTCACAGTTCAACAGTTAGCTATCTGTGTTGCATGTGTATCAGAATTACAGTAATACCTTGATTATCCGGATGTCCATTATTCGCACACTGTGATTTGGCAGTTTGAAACCATTATTCCTACATTTCTCCATTTTATCTGGACAAAATGCTTGCTTATGGGTGGAAATTATGGCCACACAAACATTTTTGCTTGGTCAGGCCTTCTTCTTTTTTTTTTTTTTTTTTTT
>JAGKTI010012858.1:10425-23925 GCA_018397915.1 Birgus latro
ACACGTGTACACACACACACACACACACACACACACACACACATTCCGAAGCGTATAATAGCCAATAACTCTTTCCCTCCTTACTAATAACTCTTCCCACATCTAATTATGGACTCATTATAAATACGGAGAAATATAACCACCACTCTCCTCATATTTATCGTGAGCATTAGGGAGGAGAATACGGGAACAAAGAGCTCGCATTTGGTATTGTATAATTTAGGTCAGATAAAATGATTCTTCGCTGACCTCTAGTATTTACCCAACCTCTATTTTACTCGAGCTACGGCCAGATTTTATTTAGGTGAGAATGGTGGCATATGAGCTTAGTCCAGTTACTAATAATTCTTTCACAGAGGGGACAACTCTTGAAATCTGTATCAGCTAAGTCCACTGGAACATAACTAAAAACGTTGTAGGAGTCTTAGTTTTAACGCTTTGGCTGAACTGAGGTTATTTCTGTTGGATAAAATCGCCCGTCATAAGCTAGTAATAACAAAGTGCTTACCCCCCCCTTTTTTTCCCAGGTGGACGCAGCCAAAAGGGTAATAATAAAGTAACATTTTTTTCCCCTTGGCAGTCGTGTATCATTCGCAATCTTGTATGTATGACTTTTTGGATTTAATATAACTGCTGCTATTTCGGTTGATATTTCGTTTTTACCAACATGGGTTTTTTCTGGTATTTGCATAATGGAGGGTTTTGGCAAGGAACTGCCTGGTGGGCTGTAATTAACTGAGGGCTCATGATCTCTGCCACTTTAATAAAGCTGACTGAGTGGCTCACATGCAAATTATATTGGTATTTTTGTTGCTATCTGAGTTAATCAGATTCCGGCTATTACGATAATGCCATTTAATTGGTCCCATGGATACGGGGAATTGCAAAGAGTATCCTCTCACGCAGTGGAAAGTTGGATGGAATATTGTGCGAACTTTAGTTACCTGAAGAAGCGAAAAGAAAATATTTTGTTACACTTGGAATAATTTGCTCCGTAAAGAAAGTATTAGAAAAAGCTGGAAAGCAATATAACGCGAACTCCTCACTTGTTAATAACTGGCTGATTTGGAAGTAACAGACGGAAACTGTAAAGAAGGATTGGATTATTATATTTTGTGTGTCTGACTCTATGCACATTCTGAATGGTGTGTTCTAAGCATGACAGAAGTGACGGGGAAAAAAAATCAGCAAGACCTGGCAAACAGCTGAAAGAAATGGAGGAAATATAATGGTATGGTGAAAATATGCATTGAAAGTGGATTTTTTGGATACACTACGTATAGTGATGATATTATACAAATAAAACGAAGTCGAGTAAAAATCTTTCAGGATATTGACATGGTGAGAATAGAAAGGATACAAACACAGGGAAAAGAACCTGGGGTGGGGCGGGGTGGAGGGGAATATGATGGAAAAGATACACCCATCTGACTGCAGCGATTGATCTCACCCGGAGAAAAAAATCGTCTGGTGGGAGACTAAATAGAACCCATAGCTGAATCCCTGCACGTGAAATGGTGAGTCATAATTATTTGCATCTCTCGGGCAGGTAGGATTTCTCTCCGGTGAAAATACCGTCATAGGTAAACCAAACTATAATAATTCGTGTACCATCATGAGTGAAAGTGTTAAACAATATTTGGTCATGGAAAAATATTTGGGTACGAAATGGCAAGCCCCTTCATTTCCCTCTTCATTGTCGCCTACACCAATAACACGAATTCAGTTCTAATTCCCCCCAAATTTTCTCACCTGGTTTTGTGAACAGTTGGCTGCGTTAATGGAAACTCTGTGCTCTCTATCGTTTTATGATAATTAGGCACTTGTTTCTCATTGCCCTGATAACCCAAATTAACCAACATTTGTTTTAACTTAAAATTTCAGTGGTAATTAACTTGATTTATGACACGGCTATTCATTTCGGGTAGAAAAGACAAATGTTAGATGATGATGATGATGATGATGATGATGATGATGATAATAATAATAATAATAATAATAATAATAATAATAATAATAATAATTTTCGAAAATTTATGGTAATGAAAAGGCAAATTGCTTTTTTCGTATTTGTCTTTAAAACATTAAACCAATATTGTTTTATTAATGTCGCTCAGATTTTTCCTGTCTGACTGCCAATTTTGCTGAGATACATGATGTCGACGGGAGATCGATTTAACTGAAAAGATGGCCATATTTATAATAATAATGACAAACTCATCACCCAGCATCCCGCTATTTTACTAGACTAAAGTGAGGGAGGCGGAGGGGGGACTTGCCCTACCATATCGAAAACTTTGCCCAAAACTGACAAATGTAAGCGAGCGGATGTTTGTCATGAATCAAAAGTACTGGTATCTCATAAATCGGCAGAGGCCACCTGCCTTCTTGCCAAATCACTGAAGAGACTGTTCTGTATGTAAACGGTGTAGTCGTGACACTGGTCAACACACATACAGTACCTGTACTCTGAAAGACTGTATGAGAGAGATGAACTATATCCCGTGGGTTAAACATCAAAGCTCCCAATAAAGCATCCAGTAGCAATACGGAGTCTTTAAGAATAACTGAGATCCTGGTGGCATATCTACTGGCTCATATCTCACACAAATTCAGTGTTGTACAGTGTAAAATATGAGTTAACACTGCATAGTGTCGTACCTGCCCTCTTATATCCAGGCCTGGAAGATGCTGCACAGATGTTTAGTGACCTGATCTCCTGCTCAAAATGAGGGGAGTTCGATCTCAAGCTAGAGCAGACTATACTGATTATCTGCAATATTTACTGTCTTGTCATCAAAACACCCATTTTAATATATATTAGTCCAGTCTTGAAGAAAGAGCCCAAGCATGTATTTATATCGGCAGTGGTAATTAAGGCTGAGGTAGTGAATGTGTGTGTGTGTGTGTGTGTGTGTGTGTGTGTGTGTGTGATTGAATTAGCGGTACATAAAAGACCGACTTGCTTTCAGGGATGAGTGTAAAGCCTGTATGGAGAACCAGACACATGAAAAAAAAATGTCACAAAGGCTTGGTGTTAGTGCACTTTGAAAATGACGAAATACTTAATGTTTAATATGACAGAGAAAATATATCCGTTTCTTTTTAGATATTAATACTGTCTGTAACCTCTTCACTCTGATGACGCCTTTTTTTCAGATCATTTGTGCTACCAGATGATTTTAGTAGCATTAGCAAATATTCTGGAGCTCGTGGGGTTCGATATAGTCTTTATTAATCTATTCGGAACAAGACTCTTTTGTACTCTGACTGGAAACTGCCTGAGTGAAGGAAAGGATGAACTGAAAATAAGTAACGTTGTGTGGATTTTTGCATTTTCTACAGTATTTAATCGTGGCCTTACTGATATCTATAAATGAAGTCTATCCGAGATTTTGATTTAATATATGACAGTCTTGTGGTATAATTTTTGTAATTACACCCTAAAAACATTCAGGCTCATGTAACCATCAGCAGATGAAGAAAACAGCCTGACAATAGTTGAGACGGATTACTAAAGCGTTTCTGACCAAGAGGAGGTTAATGGTGACAGTATCGACACATTCAGGATCCTACACTAGTTCTAAATAAAATCATCTGACGTTAGCTGGAACAGCATGGTAAGTTATTCAGGCCATAAGAGAGTTGCTGGGGGCAATGTATAGCACGGCTGAGGACTAGCAATGATTTTTTTTACCTTTCAGTTCCTGCAGTACAGAACATAAAGCCAGAATAATTTTGAGAAAGCTTATTACTTGATCCTTTTAACCCCGTCAGCTAGGTGACATCCAATTTTTTCAGCGTAGGCCGCACTTCTTTTTAAAATGGGAGCCACTGCAGGATTTTAGGGGGGCCCATGGGCGGGCTTGTGTAAATAATAAATCAGTGTCTGCCTTACTCTTGGGTGAGGGGGCCACGTGTTTAAGCATGGCGCCTTGCTGCCTCTCGCCGCAGTGCATATACTTACTACGTTTCATCACCACTGGACCAGTGAGCATGCGAGAAAAATTGTGGCTAAGTCACAATACTTTGCATGCAATATGCGGGAGTGAACTTGTTGTCGAGCAAATTATGTACAAAGACCTACTCGCCCCTATGCAAGGGATTCTTCCAACAGACTTAGGACTGTGTACAGGGTGCAAGTGTGTCTTACCTCGCTCCCTGCTGTAACCTCCCTCTCTGTCACGACCCGAGTTGGCGTCTGCAGATGTAAGTTTGTGAGAAATATCTTCTTCATTGTGCATAATGTTCAAGTGTTACTTGCGTCATACTTAAATCATTGTATTATAAGGAAACTGACATTTTTTTTCCATCTCTAACTAATTACCTATAGATATATTGATATATAGTTTTACAGCATATGTGTTCCTTCTCTCTGCCTCCCCAGGTCACTGGTGTTCTCCCTGTCACATTTCTACCTTTGATATTTCTCTCATATTCTCTTTGTAATCACATTTGTGTTCATTTTCTCAATCATTCATTTGCTTTTTTTTTTTATTATCATTGGCCAGTTGCACCAAAAAATAGAGCATTGATGTAAAATAAATGAAGAAATTCAACTAATTCACTTTCACCAAATGACCTGAATTAAAGTCAGTGCTGAAAAGGAAATCACCATCTTACGTTGAACTGAAATCAAACTGCTTTTGCCAAACCCGATTTCAATGCAGATTTAGCAGCTCTGACCTGAAATTTATGAATATCTGAAATTTTAATGCAGAGCAGAGTAGAATAGGCTACAGATTTAAAACAGTATTTATTTTTTTTGCCATTTTCTTATAACTATCGATGTTTTAGGATGATTACGCAATGATATTGTAATCTTATGTTTCTTTTGTTGCGTTTGGCACCTTTTTGCCCACCGGGTATATTTTTGCATCACTATTTTACTGTTTACTGTCAAAGTTTGTGAAAGTGTGAAAATGATAGTGATAATTAAATATGATTATTCAAAGTGTAATATTGCATTCAGCATTTTCACACGATATTTCATATTGTTTCCTTATAGTGTAACCATAATTTCACAAAATCTTTACATAAGTAAAGGCGACGAGGGAATCCGACTTCCACACGCGGAGAATTTGCATATTTTAAGAGTCACTATGATGCCAGACGAACTATGTTTCAAATGTTTTACTTTGTTTCCATGTACAATATTAACTCGAAAGTTTCTTTAATGAAACTTATTCTAACTTATTAGAAAGAACAAAAATAATAAAGAACAAATGAATGCAACATTGCAAACAAATAAAATACTGAAAACCAGTGACTTCCTACTGCATAAAAAGTAATTCACTTGGGTGAAGCTGGCAATAAATCATACCAGTTTGGTGGAAAGATGATTATTTGTCGACATAGATTATAAAAGAACGTAGTGAATTAGACGCAAGTGGTCACATAATTTTAAACCTGATCATTCGTTTCTTTCTATCTGTTTGGCCTTTTTCTTTTTTCTTTTTTTTTTTATAAACAGATTTGCGATGCCTGCCAGTGTTGGTACGAAACGGATGTACAGTGATGAATACTGTACATTAACTACGGATTTATATCAATCCTCGCTGATGACATCGAGAAATCTCAGTGTTTGCTGTGTTTCAAAGTCCTGGGAAATGATTTTATGAGGTCCAGTAAGCTGAAGCATTACCTGACGACAAAATACCCTTAGTATCCGGAGAAAGAGCGCAATTTCTTCTACTGCCATGAAAAGAGTTCAAGCAACCGTCCTTATAACCAACGCAATTTGTTACAGCAACGCACACTATTGTCTGCCGGGGTATTGCTTTGCTTGGTGTGTGTGTGTGTGTGTGTGTGTGTGTGTGTGTGTGTGTGTGTGTGTGTGTGTTTTGTTGTGTGTTAGTTTTTATGGTTGTTTTGTGTGTTGTATTTTTATTTTTTTATTTATTTTGTATNCGCACACTATTGTCTGCCGGGGTATTGCTTTGCTTGGTGTGTGTGTGTGTGTGTGTGTGTGTGTGAGCAAAATAACTTAATTTTTGTTCGATTTTAACCTTTATGGTAGTGTTGAGGATCGGCCAAGAAGTTGATTATTTATTTTAACAATAGGTCATAGATCAACGACCAATAGCCAGGTCAACTCAAACAGCTTTGTTCTGATTTAGAGCAACCTTAACGAAATTATTGAAAATCAGGCAAGGATGGAGTGAGATTATTTTGAGGAAAATCAGTCCAAGGACAAGTCAAAGTGGAAGCTCCAAAGTACGACCCTATTTCTTGAAACTTTGCCTAGATCTGGACCATACCTGGAGGAAATGTTGCCGACCAGGCGTAGATGAAGAAATTCGATTTTAAGATGAATAGATCAAAAACCATAGTTACAGGGTAAGGTCAGCTGAAACAGTTTTGATCGGATTTGGACCAAGCTTGGTGGAAGGCCTGAGAGTCAGGGAAGGTTACTGTATTTCCATTTTCAAATTATCGGTCAAAGATCATGGTCACAAAGCAAAGTCAAATATTCAACCATAGATCAATTGTAGGTGCTGGGTTTTATTCTCTCTGAATGCTCCTTTCAGGTTAAATAATTGAGACCAGTACAATATGTCCCTTGAAAAACAGGCTTAACCGTTTACTGAGCAGGTATATATATAATAGTTATAGTAGCTGAAAGAATTTAAACACAAGATTGGCGGGTGTTGTTGTTGTGGTGGTTCAGTGCTTATCTAAACTTGACTTCGATGGACTACGGTAAAAAACTGCCCTTTCTCTAACACCATCCTTTGAAGGGATAGGTAAGGAGATAACCAACGTACTTGTAACAGATATGTTGCCTGGTTATGTGGATCCCAGTGTCTGAAGGCGTCCCACTGCAGCACTGAACTTACTCTAAAACGTTATGTTTAGTAACTGTTCAACAAATGGCCCTTTTTTCTTTGTGAGAGGTGGGAGGAATCTCGTGCATGGCAGAATGTTTCAAAATTTATATCCGTATAGATCTTTAGCCAATTCTTCTACAAAAAATATTCAGTTGTTGTTGCTACTTTTACTCTGACTAACAATAGACAATTTCTAGGAAACTCCTAACCTATACAGGATTATTTATAGATTCTGCTCCGGCTATTGGCAGACGCATTTTATTTGACATCACTAAGCAAAATTTTGCAGCTATAACTGCAGGAGTTGAATATGGTCCTAAATAGCCTTGATCACTATAAAAGGTGTGGAAGCTATTTCTCACAGAAGGAGATATCCAGTGTGTGCAGAGGTATGTGCACACACTGTAATGTAAATGCTACCGCGTTTAGCCTTTTATGGACAACTGTAATGTAAATATGTGTGTAAATACCTATAATTACAAGAGTATTCCATGTACATGACTGCACATGCGTGGTATGATGACATGAAAAACGGAAGAAGGTCTAACATATCATAACGTAGATGAAATGAATACCGGTACTTGGTTTTAGCTATTATTTAAAACAAAGATTAACATGTTAAGTTTGACCTTCCTTGTAAGTTTCATGAAGTAATTCATTGTATTTTAGTAACTGTAATTAAATGATGTTTGGCATCTCTGAATCCAATGAAGGAGGAGATACGCCATTTTCAGTTCAGTCATCTTCAAGCAAGCTTCCTGACAGGAACGCGCTTTAGCGAGCACCAGGACGCTTGGATTCGACCCACGCAACCCAGCCAAGACCGACAGCCCGTCATTATCTGTCATTCTGACTTATCTTGCTAAGTATTCTTTAAGATTTGGCAAAATCGAGGTGGGCAAGCTAGGATCAAAGAGATAATAATAGGTGAGTTAGGTTGTCAGTCATACCCCACTTTCAAAGAGACGCCATTTACTTCATTTCAACATTTGGTGTCTACATAGAATAGCCTCAGAAACGAATTTTTCTGACATTTTTTGGTGTCTCGAGGGAGAAGCATGATGTGTGCAGAGGTTTTAAGCAGATTCAAGGTTGCATTCGTAGGGCACTGCTAGACTCCGCATCCGGTACAGGTGTCAGACACAGAAATACATATATACAGGGCTCCGTGTGGAAAAGGCAGTTCCTTTTCAAGTGATGAACGGCTAAATGCCGTTTTCGATTGGTAACACCACTGTGCCACCCTTTGTATGGGAGGAAATGATATTTATGAGGATCTGGAAGTTAGTGACGTCGTGAAGAGTATTATTGCAGTTACTGGGGCTACTGAAGGGTCGTGTAAGTGCTCCATAGCCATAACTCTTCTCGAGGCTAGAAATCTACACCATGGTGCACCAGTTAGTTACAGCACATATAAAGCAGTCAGCAGAGCCGTAAATCGAAAGTTGCAGAAAATGTGCAATGGATGAGACTTTATCCGTTTAAATGTCAAACCCTTCCAGGCAACCCCTAAGGCTGACAGTATTCACCGAAACCGTGAGAGGCTATATAGAAGGTAAGAGGGACACCTATGCGATAGAAGCCATGGGTGGTCAAATGGAATATTGAAAAACCAACTGCATCTGGGATCAGGCTAATTTAGTTGTTTGTTGAGGGGGTTATGATTGCTGGGACAACAGTATAACCCAAGCAGTTTAACAAACCACGGGGAAAGGTTCAAAATCTTCCCCACAGTCACTTAATTTAAAGTCAAAATGAAGGAATTATGAAGGCTGTAAGGTAATCATGCAAAATCCAATTCATTGTTAAAGACGTTAACGAGTGGTAAAACAGGCTGGGGAACAACAGCTATAAACGACTGTAGGGGATCATTAGAGAAAATACCACTGTCAAAAGAGAAATTAAGAAGTCTTTTGAACATCTTAAAGGACAGATGGAATAAGTATGAAGAACGTTATACCAATTTAGAAGCAGCTGTTGTGAAGGAAGATGATAAAGATCTGTGTGAATCAGGAAGTAATATGAAAATAACCTTGAGGAATATATATAACAATCGTAAAGTTGCTTGAAACAGAATTAGTAAATTTTTGTGCAGAAACAAGAGGTGTGAACTTGTGTTGTAACGCCACGCTACCAGAAACTACACGCCCAGAGTTTGATGGGAAGCATAATTGGAAATCCTTTTGGGATAGATTTAAATGCTTAGTCCATGACAGGACAGACCTCTCCAAGGTTAGTAAATTCTCCTATCCGTTAGAACAGGTCAAGGGCACGCCTTATAAGTTGATCAGTGAATTACCAGTTGAAGAGGATAATTATGAGGCTGCCTTGATTATCCTTAGACAGAATTATGAAGATAGGAAGCAGGTCATTATCCAGGTACTGAAGACTCTACTTGAATTTCCCATACTTAAATACGATCTTTGATTCTTTGCCAAACTTTCCGATTGCAGTGAATTGTAATTTAAGAGCTTTAGATACTTAAGGAGGTGGAAAAGCAGCAGATTGGGTGCTTTCTAGAACTGTATTCCTAAAGTTATCATTAGAACCAAGGATGCATTGTACAGTAGGTACCAGAAAGATCATTTCTCTTGTAAGGAGACTGAGGATGGCTTTATGCAACTTTGCAAACATCTGCAAGGAACAGTGAAGCGTGTCGAAAGCAAACAGAAGATCGAAGTAAAGAAGAGGACCACTGGCTGTGAAACCTGAGTCAGTGTCAATTAAGCCTTACAGGCTTGGCACTTTTATCAGCTCTTTAAGGTCTGAAGAGAAAATACCGAGAACAAAGAATGGACAAGCAGATGATAATGGAGAGGTAAAGACCTCCATGGTAAAGGCCGTGAAAGGTTGTGTACTTTGTAGTGAACAACATTCCACTGTACTTTGTCCGAATTATTCTGATTATGCCTCAAGAATAGTGAGGCTGAACTAAGTGGGGTGTTGTATGATTTATTTGAATTTAGGACACATATCCCCAGACTGTAAAGGTAGACTGAATCTTAGTTTCAAGGATGGTCAAAGATGTCTTTAAATCAGCAAGTGTCACTATGATGGTTGCAAAATCAAATAGCCCAGTAATAGTGCCAGCTGCAGTTCCAACAGCAGATGTAAAAGTAATGATAGAAAATAGAGTGTATCTGCCTGTACTCTTTCTGATATTGGTGCAAAAAAAAACAACTTCACTTCTGCTGATATTGTAGAAAGATTTATGCTGCCTAGTGCCCATTATAGGCTAAGCAAATCTAGCCATTACAGGGTTTTTAACTAATAAGGAAGCACAGTTCTTTGACTTAGTTAAGCCCTTGATACAACTTGGCCGGTATAAATGTCGTATAACAGCAGTTGTACTAGATAAGATGGGAACAAGTATATTTATCAAGGGACTGAAGGAAACCTCTGATCATCTATAGAGCCTGAATAAAGTTGGCTTAACAGAATGTGAAATCAGACACTGTGGGTCCCAGATGATGATCGTTTGGGTTAGATTACTTTGGAAGATTCCTACCTAGGACTTTCAAGAAGATTAAGGTACAGATGTTCAAGAGTCCAGGAGATAACCATAATAAGGGCCAATTGTCTTTTCCGAAGCAAGCCAGAGGAGAGGCCAAATTGGTAGACTCAGGCATTGTTACCCCCACACAGACATTGATGGGAACTATAATAGGTGCAGAATTAGAACCTACTCAATTAAATGACTTATTGGATAAAAAAAATTGAACCTGAACGCAAATTGTGGGACTTGGATTGTGTAAGAATACATCTTGAACAATCAAACCCTAATGAAAAACTAACTATGGACTTGGAATTTAAAGATGGACAGTATTGGGTTGGATTACCATGGAAGCTGAACCATTCGAAGTTACCAGCAAAGTACCAGGTTACCTCTTCTAAGAAAGTTGAGAGACAGGCCTAAACATCTAACAGTGTATGACAATATTATAATGGATCAATTGAAGAATAACTTTTAGCAGTAGAAGTTCCTGTTAATCATAAAGACATTATTTACCACATCATCCTGTAAGCAAGGACTCAGTAATAACACCCATAAGGATAGTTTTTAATTGCAGTAGTAATGTGTCCAGGACTAGCTAGCTTAAACGACTGCCTATACTGTGGACCTGCACTAACAGAGAAATTTGGGAATATGTTATTAAGATTTAGAGAGAACCCTTATGCTTATACACCAGACATTAGTAAGGTTTTTCTCAGAATAGGACCGAGGGAAGAAGATAGGCAATTTATTAATTTCCTCTGGCCTCAAAACCCTCAAAACAGGATAGTCCTCTGAAAAGATACTGTTTCCGATCGGTGCTCCATGGCTCTTGTGCTAGTCGTTTCCTACTATGCAACACTGAAGCATCATTTTGAGAATGTCAGGTGCCCAGAAATTAGGCAGGCTTTCTATGTTGATAATTTACAAGGTGTTGCAGATACTGCGACGAAAGCATTGAAGGCTTATGAAGTAGACAATTCCTAATGTAGGAAGACAAATTTGCCATTACACTTGAATACAAATTCACCTCTATTAAGGAATAGAGTGGAAGAGGACTATCCAGATACTGACATTCCCAAAACTTAAAATGTGTTGGGTCTTAACTAGGATACAAGGGTTGATGGAATACGTTTAAAACCAATTAAGTTCTCTGGCGTAACACTCACCAAGAAGTCCTTTGTTAAGTCAGGTCTCCACGTTATTTGACCCGTTAGGATTGGTCAGCCCCACAGTTATTAGGGGGCAAATATTTAGTACAAGGGGCTTAGCGAGAATAGTGGGACTAGGACACTGAATTAGGTGAGACGTATGTTGAACAGTAGGAACAGATTAGAAAGGAATTTGAAAAATCATCAAGGATATGTATTCCTAGGCAGATAAACAGTAACGTGCAGTCACATTTACATATATTTTGTGATACTTCTCAAAAGGCATATGGGGTAGGAGCTTTTTGTGCAACAGATTATAGCAAAATAATTATGCCCAACCCCAGAGTTGCACCAAATAAGGAAGAGCCCCACGTCAAATGGAACTGGCTTTCATAGAAGTAGGAACTAAATTGGACTAGTATTTAACCACTACCCTTAACACTCAGATTGAGGATAATTATACATGGACTGACAGAGAGATTTGTCTTCACTGGATACGAAAGGAAGACAGTGAAATTCCTTTCGTCCGCAATGGAGTGAAGCCTATAAAGGAACCGTCTTCCAACTTAAATTTATGCAGGTATCCTCCAGTCAAAACCCAGCTGATCTTCTTTCTAGAGGCCCGACAGTAAAGAGGTTGATTCGAGATGACTTGTGGTTTAAAGGTCCTAAATGGTTACTTACTAAAGAATGGCCTCAGCAGAACCAGTATAATATTGCTGAGGTTAATGTTGTACACCTAGATCATGTAGTACCTGTGCCGGACGTAACAGACACAGTAGATTTTCACCAATAAGACACCTCCTTAACACTACTACGGTATATTAGTTGCAAGATTTTAAAATAAGGAGGTGGGATTTGAGGAGTCTGAACCCATGGAATGTTGGGTGAATAGCCTACAAAGGAAATATTATGGAGAAATTTTTGACCTTTTATGCCAAGGCACTAACAGCAATAAGAAGCTGATGAGAGATTTGGGATTAATTTTAGAAGGTAAGAGTCTAATCAGAAGCCGTGGCAGAAGAGTAAAGGCTGATTTGCCTCTTCAAACTAGACATCCTACATTGTTACCAAAGAATAATTATTTTGTACAATTAGTTGTTAAGGAAGCCCATAGGTTAACTCTTCATGGAGATGTGCCACAGATATTGGCCTGAGTCCGAGTCCGTGGGGTAAACATGTGAAGAAATACCTCAAGAATTGCATTATAGGTAGGAGGTATGAATAACGACCTTATGATTATCCAGGACCACATTCTTTACCAAAGGATAGGGAAAACATAAGTCGGCCCTTCAAAGTAACTGGAGTTGATTACATCACGACAAAATTTGTCACGGGTGAAGGAACTCCCTGTAAAGTTTATATATGTTTTTTTTTTTTTACTTGCTCTTACACAAGGGCATTCCATCAAGAAATGGCAGAAGATTTAAGTTCAGAGACATTCCTGAATGTGCTCAGAAGATTTGCTGCTAGACGGTCGTGTCCTAGTAAATTAATAAGCGACAATGGAACCAGTTTCGCTGAAGCATCACCATTAATTTTAAGTGGTGCGTGACCAAGATGGGCCACAGCACAGGGTTCTCGAGACTTGTGGAGAGATCTTCTTGCTAGGGGTCATATTACATGTTAAAGTACTGTATATCATTTTCGCCTGGCCCCAAATCTGTGGAAACTATTTCCCCCAGAGAGAGATATGTGTGTAGCCATATCTACGCACCTTTTAATATAGTTGTCCCCGTTGAAGAAGAGGAATTTACCAGGGAATGTATAGTGCTGGTTCAAAGCTGTTTACTAACTCAGGGATTTGCTCTAGAATTCTGATTAACAGTCTTTATTATTAATAGATTAAATGCCTCTGCATTTAATCTTTAAATGTGTGTAAATACCTATAATGATAGGAATATTCCATGTAGGCCTAAATGACTGCACATGAGTGGTATGATGACGTGGAAGGCGAAAGAAGGTCTTAGATACCTTAGCGTAGATAAAATGAATACTTGCTGTGGTGTGACTGGTGTAGATGAAA
>JAGKTI010012859.1:0-11561 GCA_018397915.1 Birgus latro
GAGGCAGGACTGAGCTGGACATTATTAAACATTAGTGGGTACTCCTGAGGAAGATTTTGTCGGGTTGATAAGTGTAAGAACTGAGTTTTTGATGCATTAAAAATAACAAGATTGTTTTTACCCCAATCAGAGATATGAGCCAAGTCAGACATTAGGTGTGCCATAGCCTCATCCTTTGTTTGCTGAAGTAACTGCTGAGATGGACGTTGCGGAAATCTAATGGAAAGGTGAAGGGTGGAAGCATCAGCATATGAGTGGATAGGGTTAGATGTACAGCTTAGAAGGTCATTAATGAATAAAAGAAAGAGAGTTGGTGATAGGACAGAGCCCTGAGGAACACCACTGTTGATAGGTCTAGAAGAACGATGGCCGTCTACAATAGCAGCTATAGAACGACCAGAAAGGAAGCAGAGATGAAGGCACAGATAGAAGGATAGAAACCGTAAGAGGGCAGTTTGGAAATCAAAGATTTATGCCAGACTCGATCGAAAGCCTTTGAGATGTCAAGTGCAATGGCAAAGCTTTCGCCAAAGTCCCGAAAGGAGGATGACCAGGAGTCTGAAAGGTAGGTGAGAAGGTCGCCAGTGGAGCGTCCCTGACGGAACCCATACTGACGATCAGAAAGAAGGTTGTGACTGGAAAGGTGCTTTAAAATTTTTCTGTTAAGAACTGATTCGAAAACTTTTGATACACAGGATGTTAAAGCATTTGGACGATAGTTAGAGGGTTGGGAATGGTCACCCTTCTTTTGGACTGGCTGAATGAGAGCAAACTTCCAGCAAGAAGGAAAGGTACAGGTTGAAAGACAAAGGCGAAAGAGTTTACCTAGGCAGGGTGTAAGCACAGAAGCACAGTTTTTGAGGACAACAGGAGGGACTCCATCAGGCCCATATGCCTTGTTAATATTGAGGCCAGTGATGGCAGAAAATACATCAGCTGAAGAAATTTTAATGCCAGTCATGAGGAAGTCTGAGGGGGGAAGTGATGGAGGAACAGCACCGGAATCGTCTAAGGTAGAATTGGAGGAGAAAGTCTGAGCAAAGAGATCTGCTTTATCAGTAGAAGAAATAGCTACAGAACCATCAGAGTAGAAAAGAGAAGGGAAGGACGATGAGGTAAAGTTGTTAGAAAGGTTTCTGGTGTGATGGGGGAGGTCTTGTCCCGGACCTCTAGGGTTATCCCAGTGAGTCTGAGGGCTGTGGTCTCTCTTCGGCTGGGCCTCCATCAAGTGAGGTCTGCAGCGTCCCTTCCATGTATAGTCTGTCAGGGGGCGTCGTCGTCAGGGCTCTAGTTGTAGGGCTCGGATCCCGGGGGACACAGTAGGGCCCCGCCAGACCTGCTGTACGTGGGGCTCCTCCTGAGAACGGCATCTGTGTAGAGAGAGGGTGAGGGTTCCCCACTCGGCCACAGGAGTTTGTGGGCGAGCAAGGGAAATCTTCGGGAGAGGAAGGCACAGGGGTAGGGGGTGAGGGGCGGCTCATAACCATTCCCTCCTTGGCGCAGCTGGAGGCCGTCACCAAGTCCTCTAGAGCAGCGGGCACAGAGTGGCTGGAGGCCGTCTCCTGCTCAGTGTGGCCGGAGGCCGTCACTGAGATCCCATGCTCCAGACTGGCTGTGGGCGGAGTGCGGCTGGTGGCCATCACACACCCACCGGTGAGGATGAAGGCCATCACTGAGGCGTCTTGCCCCGGAAGGACTGTAGACTCCGTGCAGCTAATGGCCATCACTGGCATGACGGTGTGGCTGGAAGCCATCACCAAGGTCCTGCTTCCCAGCGGGATGGCAGTCGAGGTGCAGCTAGTGGCCATCATCTGCTTGCTGGTGCAGTTAGGGTCCGTCACCTGAATCCCGTACCCAGAGGGAGTGCAGAGGTAGTGTGGCTAGTGGCTGTTGCCCTTCTGCCAGTGCGGCCAGAGGCCGTCACCATAATTATATCCCCTCTTGGAATCGCAGTCGATATGCAGCTAATGGCCGCCACCTGCCTGTTGGTGCGCCTGGAGGCCTTCACCAAAGTCCTGTTCTCAGAAGTGCTTTTAATAAGAGAGCGGCTAGTGACCGTCTCTCCCCAAGTGCAGCTGGTGGCCATCACTCCGTCCTGCCGAGGGAGAGAAACAGCTCTGGAGTGGCTATGGCCATCTCTCTCTTGGTGCGGCTGGTGGCCATTGCCTGGATGCTGTATGGGGCTAGTCTAGTAGCCCCATCCCAAATCTGACGAGCGCTGGCCCGGCCGGGGTGTAATGCGTCGGGATTGCATACTCCAGGTAGAGTCGGTTGTGGGCGACAGGGCTGTAGGGCAGTAAGGGATATATTCCCATGTCGCTCTGACCCCGTGGCTCTCTAGCAGCCTTCCTGTTGTCTCCTCCTGGGGTGGGGGTCACATCCCGGTCATCCCGCCGGATTATTTTATTCAGCCTTGGAAACGCTCTTGTGCTGAGACAGTTTATGAATGCTGTATCTAACCACTTGAGTTAGGAAAATCTCGGAGTGAAAGGGATACATCTGAGAACTGAGTGTTTTTCTTGGCTGAATGAGTGTTTGGAATTAGCCATACGATTACCGAGGCCACAGCTCTACCTAGTATTACTACATTTAGGCGCTCCGATGGCATAGTTTACTTATGTCTCGGGTCAGAATTCGGTGTGCCATGGTTCGCCTGTAAGTGGTGACAGGAGATGGGAGAATTATTCCCATGTTTGGAAAAGCTATGGACCTTAGTATTAATCAGCTTTACGAAATATGGGGATAATTTTTCCATTCACCGTCAGGGCACTGTAATAGCATGATACAGAGGTGACGGAAGTTTTTTTTGTCATCTGTACGCTGCTTGGGATGTAAGGTGCTCTCCGACAGATTAAACAACCTCGACTGTGGTAAATTAACATCGGGCCCTACCACTCTCCGAGCCCTCCGATGTCCTTAGCGTATTAATAAAGGACTGGTAACCATGCTTTATCCATTACATCTGCTACTACCAGTTACACCCTATGGCCCTTATTCTCGTTAGCCAAAGAGGCTTTCTATCTCCTTCTCCTCATGAAACTTTTTCCTTTGGTACTATGATACTGTCGTCTGTGATATTTATTCAAATTTCACCAGTTTCAAAAAGCTACAAATAACAAGAAAGAGAATATAAACGTTTAAGAAGCAACAAAAATCGTAATAGAAAATGTGTGAAAACCTCATAACTCCACGAGAATACAGTCCTATACCACAATGTCCCATATCCCCAGCCTACATAAGTCACCAGACACTGATTTGTTTTGTGTCTGGTGCAACCACAAACATCATCTCATGCACTGCAGCGCTACTGTTTATTGTGACAACAACGACTGGTATTGCAAATAACACGGTGCCAGTCCTCTTACGGCCGGATTAGTAAAACTCTGTTTTTTTTTTTTTTTTTACAATTTATGAAGCAATTGATGGTGATAGAACATGTCTGACCTTTCTGCATCGTTACTGACTTATCTCTAATCTGAGATGCATACTTATTTCGTCTAAAAAAGTCATGTGTTCCATAAATATAAGTAACAAAATATGAGACCTGCTTACGTCTTTCCGAAAACAGCTGTAATAATACGACTGCGTGAGTGACGATATATTTCCCAAGCTGAATCGTGTGAAAGTAAAAAAAAAAAAATAATAATAAAATCAAGCTGTGTATGAGTATGTCTGTCTGCGCTCTTGTTCGTGTCTTTCTCGAGAACGGTAATAAATATTAACCTAATTCTTTTTGCATCAGGTCAGGGTAAGTCCATGGAGTGTCAGAGAAATCTGTTTTTTTTTTTTTTTCCCGAATTATTCTTCCAAAACAGGATGAAACTGTCTGGCTGTAACGAGAGTACAATGAAAACATTGTCATCAAAGTGAAGGGTCTACGAAAAACTCCCCAAACACAAGGGGCTAAGCACTTGGTTCCCACTCCTCTCCTCTCATCCCTCAACACGACCCTTGTCCATTTTTTCCGCATCTCCTCCTCACTCATGCACCCCTGAATCCTTCCCACCCTTCTCTCCCAGCTTCTCACCCACTCACCCGCCAATCATCTCACACTGCTCATTTTTTCCTACTGATCCCCTCCCCCCTCCCCTCTTCATCCCTCATCCCGTCGTTCGTTCTCAGTGCCCTCATACTCTTCTCTGTCCCTTCCTTCATCTTCATAGGTAGCCGTATTTTCAGCAGCATGGAGGACATGATAGCATTTCTTCATTATTTTTGTTTATTTTGCATATTTAGCCTTTGCACTGCATTAGGCGAAATCCCTCTTTGCCTGGGAATATAAATGGAGATGTGAACGTAACATCGATTATTGATAACTGAATACAAAGGAAATGTCAGAATTTTTCAAGAACTAGTTGTCTGGCTTAATTACTCTCCTGCGGTATAGACATTTATCCAAGCTTTCATCTTGCTTTGTGTTATGTGGTAGCTTTATTTTTTATTCTCGATATAGTATGCATCAGTTGCATACAAGAAGATAGCCAAGCGTAATAAATAAAGCGAGATTACGGCTCACAGTAGTTGTGTCACATTCATACATCTTCATTTCTTTTGGCCAGCTCCATTCTGCCCTTACTGTCACTCGCGTTTTCTTTCTTTCTTGTAGTCTTACTTCTTTAAATGTTGTAGGCACGCCTACCCTTCAGAATTAACCGATTCCGACGAAACTCGAACACAATGACCAGCCTATGATCTAGTTGTGTCCGCAAGGTTTTGGTTGCTACGCAGCTACTCGTTGCCTAGCGATGGCCGAAAACCCACTGTTTCGTACTTTTCCCGTTTAAGCTGTAGAAGCATTACTAATGGGCGTAAAAACTCTGATTTCTTTAGGCGTAATCTTTGGGTCATTCCCTATCGGAAGTGTTCCATCCATTTTTTCCCCTCCCTCCTCTAGTTTTTGAGTGACAACCCTGCGAAGCTTTGCCTCAGCGTCTCTAGCAACCAGTACCGTTTTCAAAAATGCCCCCCTAGTTCCCCAGCAGCTCGATGGATTTGAACAAAACTTTGCTTGCTTATAGACAATGACTAGTACTACAACTTTCCAAGCACACCTATGTACTACATTGGCCAGATCAGGGGTCAAGACTTATCAACTGCAGAAACTATGAATACCTCCATACAGAAATGACTTTTAATGCCGAAACTCACTTTCAGTCCCTGACAAAGCTTGGTCCGGTTACTGTAGAGCTTCGCCTACCGGATTGTAATTGTCTCCTTTTGCTCGCGTTTCGATCTCCTGTCTTTTGTCTGTCGCTTATATCCACAGTGACTTCTTATCCCTTTCTGATGTTTATTTGTAGCTGTATTTCATCACCAATGTTTATTATCCTTTCCTTATCATTTCCCCTTTTGCATTTTGTTCCTACGTTTTTGTGTATTTTTATCATTTTTTTTTCTCTCTCTCCTTTACCACCTTTTCAGTTTCCATTCCTATATCCCGTTGACTCTTCAGTTGCAGCATTTTTTTGCAGAAGGTTTCATTGCATTCTAACATTTTCATTTCTTTGTCTTCCCTTAGTTTTCTCTTGCCATATCTCCCTTTTTCCTCTCCTCTTTCTTCTGCTCCATACTTTTCGTTTAAACTGACCCTTCCCTTTCTCCTTCATTAGCCATTAATCTTGAGAACTTTCTTCGTCCTCATACAGCTTCAGTAGGTGTTTCATTGCCTGTCATCTTCCTCCTCCTGTCCTTACCTGTCTCCCCTTTACTTGTTTTCTTATATTTTTCGTTTCTCTGTTCTTCTTGTCCTCCATTTCTGTTTACATTCTTCCCTCTTGCTCTAATCTCCACAACTAATTCTTTTCATTCTCCTCTGCCTTTTATCCAGTTCACCTTCGCCTTTTCTCATGATCTTGCATTCTTCTGTATCACCTCATTCTTTTGTTCCACTCTCGTCTCTATCTTCCCTGGTCTCTTCAGGATTTCCACTGTGTTTTATATATATTCTCTGCAAATACTGTTTCCCACATCTTCACTCTTATTTATTCTGTCTATGGCTTCATTCTCATCTCCCTCTCTTCTCTCCTTCTCTTAATCTCGGCCACTTCCCCTTCATCCTATCAATTCTTTCCAGCCCCTGCTTCTCCTAAAGTTACTCTTTTCTCTTTTCATTTTCTTCTTTCTCTTTTCTCTTTGTCCTTTCTTTTTTGTGCTTAATAATATTCTCGTCATCCCATATTTCTTTTTTCTCTTTCTATTGTCTTCTTTTTACCATCATTTTCTCCCTTTTAGTCTACGTTCTTTCTCAAACATTGCTGTCGCCTTTCTGTCGTTCCTTCCTTCCTTCTTCGGTCGTCCCTCAATGCAGTCTATATCAAGTTTCTTTCCTTGCTAAATCTAAAACCTTTGCCATTATTTTCCTCTCTCCCTCTCTCTCTTTCTCTCTCCTCATGTCTTATCTTTCTTTCCGTTACTTCCTCTCTTCAGTCCTTTTCTTTTCCTACTTAATCGTTTTCCCTTATATCTCTTCATAGTTACACCACTCTTTATCATCTCCATTACAGGTTCTCTTTTCCTTTCCACCACCTCTCTCTCTCTCTCTCTCTCTCTCTCTCTCTCTCTCGCTCTCTTTCTTTCTTTTTCTCCCTCCTTTTCTTTTTTTTTTNTCTCTCTCTCTCTCTTTGTTTACATTTTCTATTCTATTATCTCCTCTCTCTCTCTCGTGTCAAGTTCTATTGTCTGTCCCACCCCTTCCTTTGTCTTCTTTTCCAATACATCGTTCCTCCACTCCTGTGTTCTGCCATAAATACATTTCTCCTCCCTCACTCTCACTTCCCCGTACCACACACTCATCCTTTACCTCATTCTTAAAACCTTCACTTCCTGTAACTTTAGTCTCCCCTCTTTCTTCTCCCCTCGTGTCTGTTTTCCCCTCATCCCTTCCCCTTTCTCCTCCAGTCATTTCCTTTTCTCTCTTTACCCTATTCCTTTGCCTCTCTCGCATTTCATTCTTACATCTCTCCCTTCCTTCATTATTTCATCTTCCTCCCTCTGTTCATCTCTCCCTCCCTTCAATTCACCCATCATCACTCCTCACCTCTTTTCTTTGTCCCTTTCCCATTCTCTCACCTTTTCACTTCTTTCCTTTTATTCCTTCACCTCTTCCCTTTCCACATCCTTCACCTCTCCCCTTTCCACATCCTTCATCCCCTCTTCCCTCCCCTCTCAAGCTCTCTCATTCTCTCTTCTCTCTCTCTTACTTTACTCCTTTCCCCTGACATTTGCTCCTCCTCCTCCCATCTCCTCATCGCTTCCTTCCTCCATCTACACCTCTCAACCTACTTTATATCCCTTTTTAAGCTTCTCAGTTCTTCATCATTCCACTTTTTTCCCTTCCCTTTTTCTACTACTTTTTCCATTTTCCTCCATCACTTTTTTAAAATAATGGGTGTAGTAGCAAGAGAACCAAGAAAAAGTACAATGGGAAAGGCCAGCGAGGTAAAAAGAAAGTATAGTGTTATGGATGGATGGTGTGGGTTAGTTATATTTTTTGTTAAGGAAATCGGCTTAATTCTGTTTCACGTTATTTACATACCCCAGGTGAGCTGGCCCCTTCGTTCCTCTCTTCACCCCTTCTTCTCGCAACAAAGGATTTACTTACTTAACCCCTGATCTGGCCGCACGTGGAACCGACCTTTACGCCACCTGTTTACCTGTTTCACCACAGCTCCTTCTTCTTGACCCTGCCACTTCTTTCCTATTTCATTCTGCCTTATCTCATCCCTTTACCTCTCTGTCTTTCTTCATCCCTCCCTCCCTCATCTCTGAACTTCCCTCCTCACCCCTCCACCCTTCCACTTTCCTCCCTACTTATACCATTTCTTACCTCGCCCCACTACCTCCCTCCCTCTCTTCATCCCCCCCCTCCTTATTTTTCCACCTCCACCCTTTCCACTTTTCTCTCATCCTCTCATTTCTTCCTCCCTATGCAGTCTTACCTCCCTCTCCTTTTTATCCATATAAGTGGCAAAGGGGAAGGAAGGTAATTTTGGCGAAAGGAATATAGTGGTACAGTATTGGCGCGCAGTATGGTGTAATTTATTTCGAGTGTGTTCTCATGGCACCTTTTTATATATACTCCATGTGTACTGTGTGTGTGTGTGTGTGTGTGTGTGTGTGTGTGTGTGTGTGTGTGTGTGTGTGTGTGTATGTTTGTGTGTATTTTCAGTGCATCCTCTCCTCCCACCCCTTCACGCCTTATCCTTCCTTCCCTCATCATCTAAACTTAGCTCGAGTGTAGGAATTTTTCTGCAGTTAAGTGTATGGGACACGTAATCTGGATATTTAGGAGGAAGCAAATGGAGGAAATATTGCTAGATTGGAAAAATGTTGAGGCTATATTTAAGTAACGTTTATTCTGTAAGACACTAAATGTAAAAATAATATTACATACAGTCCTTCAGTAAATTTCATCGTAAATTAACACAAAAGGGTGGAAACGTTTTTAATTTTATATATAATTTGTACATGACGTATGAATATGTATCACTTGATATGTGTCAATAACGTTTCTCACTCCTAATACTCACCTCGTTTATCTCTTTATAATTTCTTCACCCTTCCACTACGCCTCCTTTTCGTCATTCTTTCACCTTCCTTTCCCTTATTTTCACTCACCTCCACCTACCCTACTCACTCCTTAACTCTTTCACTCATCCTTTGCACTGTCCTCTTCTTCCCTAACTTCTACTTTCCTCTGTTTCTTTTTTCCTTTCTCCATTCCGTTCACCTCTCATCTTTCCCTCGCCTCACATCATCTCTCTCTAGGGCTGTTTCCACTTTCCTTCCTTATCTTTGTGCTTTTATACCTCATTTTCTCCTTTTTCATAGCCTCTTTCTAGCTCTCGTTCCACTTACTTTCCTTCTTTTATGCCTTTTTTCCCCTTCTTTTTTTTCCTTTTTCCTTCACCTCCCCTCCCTTCTCTTCGAGCGTCATCCATGGCTACCCTCACCCCTCTCTCGTTTTTCTAGCCCTTCACCTTCCACTTTTCTCCCTTCCCCTTATTCTTCCACATTCTCTTTATCTTTCCATCTACACTTTCCTCAACCTGACCTAACCCATCCTCCCCTCTCCCTTCCACCCTTTCACTTTCCTCCTATCTTATAATTCTTCCACTTTCTTTCCTCCTGTCCCATAATTCTTCCACCTTCCTCCTTTTTAAAATCCATCCCATCCTTTCCTCCTCTCATCCCTTTATTCTCTCTCATCTACTTCTCCTCCTTTCCCTCAGTGTTATGCCTTCCCTTGCCCCCTTCATCCCTCCCTCTTGCCCATTGCCTCTGCCCCTCATCCTTCCTTCCTTCCCTCTCCCCTCTGCCCTCCATCACTCAATGCCCTCCTTGGCGCAACAAAGGATATACTCACTTAACCCTGATCGGACCACGCGAGGAACTGTCTACCGCTTGTTTCACTTGGCGCCGCCCTGACCAGACTAGCCTTATGAGATGCATCCCTTGTTGCCGCTTTTGTAAGTGTTTATAGGTAGGTAGGTAGAGGGTGAGCTTTTTCTTTTTGGAGATTTTTGTAGGTGTATAAACCCCTTTACTCGCGAGTTTTATAGGTACTTTGAACCATTATTGTAGTAACATCTAAGTGATTTCTTTCCACAGAGTGACTGTTCCACATAGATAGAGGAGTATGTTTAGTCAGTACATCGAGAGGTTGATCGAAGGATGCGTAGACTAGGGCTGAGACTTGTTTTTTTTATCGACTTTGCGGAGGCAACTTGAGGGTGAGCGTTGTTACCTAGAAATTTTTATCTCTGATTTTATCCTCTTTGGCTGGTTGATGGGTGGCATTCAATTTCACGTAATAGCTTCTGTTGCTAAATTGGGGGATAGTCTTTACCGAAGGCCTAGAGCTATTACTGTACATGGATATCCTTTTGTATAATGGGATTGTCAAAAATTCCGATAGAGGATAGTCTTTTCTCTTAGCGATTGTTGTGGGTACTTCTAAGGATAGCCTCTTTTCCTTAGCCATTTTAATATATTTCGTCTGGCCTTTATTTTAAATTAAAACGAATGTTTACAATTTCTTAGAATTTCTAGTAATATTTTAGCAAGACCAAGGGTTGTATTGTCTTGTATTAAAGCACCTTTGAGAACAATGTCAGTATCATTCTAACACCTCTTCAGAATGGCTTAATCAGTTCAGTGGAGTAGTGTCCTTTTTTTCTTTGTCTTTGTTGCCATCAGACGGTTGTATAAAGTTTAGACGAACTCCATACCATAAACCGAGTTAATTTTGCCATACGTAATCCAACCAATTTAAAAAAAATAATAATAATAATGGGCTGAATAAAACTGTCTGGAGGTAAAAAGAACAAAATAGAAAGAGTTAAGTGACGTTTCTGGGAATTGTCTTTCATCTTAGGACCACTTTCGAAATGCATCCAACCCAGACCATTATTCCTTTCCGACACACACACACACACACACACACACACACACACACACGTATACCACCACATCTCCCTCTCTCCCTGTCCACCCTCCCCAGAAGCCCCCTCCCCTTACCCACACCACCACAAATGGCCTACTGTGCTTCCCAACACTACTCTCTGTCTTGGCCCTGAGCTAAATCGGTTCCCAGGGGTGAGAGACTTGAGTTGAGGGGCAGATGAATTATTGAAAACGAAACAGAGTGTAAAGTGAGAGCTGTGATTCCTTTCTTTCAGTCGTACACCAGTCATGAGCTAATTTTAACTTTCTCCTTGCTACCACTGTTGATTGGTGTTTTATGAAGCGCCTCTCTCATCGAAGGAGTTGATGGAGTTTGATTCTAACCCTTTCGATACAAGTTATCTACGCTGAGCTGAATAAAATCTTCCAGTAATGGGTGGAACAGCGTACAACAGACCAGATGTCGTAGGGCTGCAGGCGTTAATGAGTTTCCTTGGGATTTGGTGTGTTACACAGACTTTAATTTGAACATAGTTGCTAAACATGGTTTCTTAAAGAAGGTGTAGTTTTAAGTAATAAATGCACAGGGAAGGCTATAACTAACAATCATCCTCATCGTGACATTTCATCCCACCCAAGGTTAGGGTGAAGTAAAACTCAGAAAAAGAGGAAGAAGAAAGCACGAAACAAGGAGCACTATCGGCAGCAGGCGCAGTGAAATGGGCCAAACAATCATTCACACATCATTCAAACCGTTGGCATCTGAGTTTTATATCACAGGCCTAAACATCAGCTCGTTATTTCTTACTTTACGCATGCGCTTCATACACGCCTGCAATATCAGTTCGGTTTGTTTCTTATCCAAGGGATTAATGGAAATCTGATCGAAAATACTGTATCTTCACATTGAGCACCTATGTCATTATGTCCATATAATTTTTTATCCATCTTAGTAATCATACCACAGGTAATGAAACAATTGGAAAAAAAAAAAAACATGCTAAGCTCCAAATTGCCAGCCGAAAGCATCCTTTTTTCTTTAATTTCAAGTGTTATGTCTGAAAGGTATATATGAAGCACACACACACACACACACATACACACACACATCTATCTATCTATCTATATATCTATATCTATCTATCTATCTAATCTAT
>JAGKTI010012860.1:2898-23924 GCA_018397915.1 Birgus latro
AAACTCATCACTCAAAACTCCATTCACTCTTACCTGGGTGCAAGCACCCACGTACATGGCCATAGCCACCCTAACCAGCCACTCTTCCAACCCCAGCTTTCTCATTGCCCACTTCACCACCTCTCTAGGGACTCTGTCAAAGGCCTTTTCCAAATCAACAAAAACAAAATACAATTCCCTTTTCTTTCCAATATATTTTTCCTGAAGCTGTCTAACAATGAATATGGCATCAGTGGTCCCCCTGCCTGGCATAAACCCAAACTGCATCTCATCGATATTCACTCTTTCTCTAATCATACCTTCTAGAACTCTCTCCATTACTTTCATTATCTGATCTAAGAGCTTTATACCTCTGTAATTTCCCCTTTCCAGGGCATCACCCTTCCCTTTGTACACATTTACAATTACACTCTTCAGCCAATCATCTGGGACAACACACTCATATATAATCATATTTATCAGGTCAGTGACTAACCTCACCCCAGTATCTCCTGAGGCCTTCAACATTTCGGTAGTCAACCCAGACACACCTGCCGCCTTCCCCGCCTGTATCCTGCCTATTGCCTGATTCACAGTAGCAGCGTCAATCAAAGTCTAAGGGCCAAACACTGGATCAGCTGGCTCCAAACCTTCCTTACCCCAGTCAAACTCCTCATTCAACAACCGGCTATAATGCTCTCTCCATGCATCTTTAATATCCTCACTGTTCACCACTACCCTTCCTTCATCATTCTTCACACACTGCTCACCTACAATGTCCCGTTTATCCCTCTTCACCTGATTTGCCACCCTAAAAATCATATTTTTCCTTTCTCCATGATTTAGATTATCAAGTAAAAGTCTCTGTGACTCAGACTTCGCCCTGTATACCTCTCTTCTAGCCCTGCGCTTGGCAGCCAAGTACTCCTCCCTGTTACCACCCTTCTTCCATTCCTGGAAAAGCCTTCTTTTCTCCTTAACTGCAGCTTCTACACCCTCATCCCACCACCAAGGTACTTTATGTCTTGGTGGGCCTCTTGTCCAACCGCATATTGCATCGGTAACTCTCAAGAGGTTGTTCTTAAGGGCTCTATACTGTTCATTAACGTCTCTATCTACGGCTTCCTGTTCAGCCACCACTCTCCTCATCTCACTATAAAAGGCATCCCTTACTGATTGGTTTCCCAGCTTCCATATTTTCCTCCTAGGTACATATGTCCTCCTTCTCATCACTTGTTCCTTCAGCACCATATCACAAATCAACAGTTTGTGCTGCTGCACACACTCCTCGCTTCCTACAACTTTAACATCCCTCACTAATCTCCTATCAACCCTCCTGACCAGAAAATAATCTATCTGACTACTATTTCCCCCGGACTCGTACGTAATCAACCGGCTGATTCTTTTTCTAAAATGTGTGTTGCACACAATCATGTCCATAGCCTCCCCAGACTCGAGTATTCTTTCCCCTTCCGCATTCCTCACACCATGTGCACATCCTTCATGGACTCCTTCATAATCTTGAGCTGCTTCACCAACATGACCATTTAAATCCCCTCCCAGAACCACTACCTCATCATCGCCCATACCACTTACTACACGTATTAAATCATCCCAAAATCTATCCTCCTCTGGATCATCCAATCCTACCTGTGGAGCATATGCTGATATAACTGAAATCATTATCCGTCCGATCAAAATTTTCACTACTAATATCCTATCACTTACTCTCATAGCATTCATAACATATTCCACCCATTTCTCCCCAACCAACACTCCCACACCCCCATATCCGTCAGTTCCCCCCTGCCAAAACAGCTTATACGGGCAATCCTTCCCAGCAATCTTTTTGGCTGATCCACCCCTGTACTGGACTTCCTGCAAACATGCCACATCCACCCACCTCATACTAAATGCCTCAACAACTTCCCCCGCTCTTCCCCTCAAACTTCCCACATTCCACGAGCCCACCCTAAACCCCCTGGGTGATTTGTTGTCCTCAGGCTTGCTTTGATGCATATATTTGTACTTGGTCATAGTCGGTAAGATAAAGGGGGGTAAACATTCCAAAGGCCCGACCCATTGCACAGTCCTAGGTCCAGGCAATGAATCTGGGACCCCTAGCCCACCAGCTTACCAGTGGCTGTGGTAGTGGCCTTGGGGCACCCTGCCAGGACACCTGCAGGGACACCCTCCAAGTGCGCCTTGGCACTGCAACTGCCCCGCCATTATACACCCACTGATAGGGCAGCCTCCTGGGGCGCTACTTCCAGATTCGGGCCCCTCTCTAATGAGCTGAAGCGGCAGCCTGGGAACCACAGTGCCCTGTACCCTCTACCACAGGTTCGAGCCCCATCTCGCCCCGGACCCATAATCTATGCTGGCGGAACCCCCGTCAAGCCTCCCTCCAAAAGTCCGCCACTAGGTAGGCTGGGCAAAGTTTTCTGGCCACATGCCCTTGCTGGCATCAACCCCTGTAACGTAGTGGGATACGTTTTGTGATATGTAAAGCGCATGTGGTGTAGTGCATAGAATAGTTAGAGGAAATGTTTTGGAGAGTATGCTGGTCTACTCTCCATGTTACTGTCACACTGAAAAGGTCAGCAAAGGGGGATGGTTAGGTAGCTAGTGAAACAGGAGCTCCAGCTCTCCCTGTCACCAGCATTCCCATTCCCCTCTGGAGTACCACCCTGTTCGGCCTGTGCTACAGCCTCCTTCAGTATATGCAATTATTTCTGCATGCACCCCATCATAACCTGTTGCCTTCCCATTTGCAGCTATTTTCCAGTAAACATGCAAGCATGTTGGAGCCTTCAAAAACGAAAACGAAAAAAACGGAAACGATTCCCTCTCTGAACACCACCAAACCTAAACATGTTTACTACCTCACACAAATGCATCTGACAGCATCAGTTTTGTGGGACACACACAATGTACACTTTGTACGTGGTCTGTTGAGAAAGGATCCGACCTTAGGTTGTAAAAAAATAAATGGTTAATCTGCTGAGCTAGGACACTAACTTCTCTCTAAGTAGGCCCCTTCTGACTTGACACATGTAGCCCAGCATTCTTTCCACTGCCTGAAACATTTTTTAAAGTTAGTTTTCAGGATCTCCTGCAGGTGCTTTATGTGTGGATGTTTGGTTCATGGATGGATGCGGCATTTGCATTTCATCACCCAGTTAACAGGGGCACCTAGTAGGTTCCAATCCACCCCATTGGTTTGGTTATATTGTTACCACTCAGCATTGTAACTGATTTTCTGGGTTACAGGAAACCATTAGGCTTGTCACTGAATGTAGAGCCACCTGAAGTGGAAAGAAGAGTACAGGTATCTCCTGATTTATGTGAGTATTGTGTTCTAGATGAAGTCATGTACAGTACCCTTGTGTCCAAGATGGATTTGTCCAAGATGTTTCACGTCCAAGACGAAGACCATAAATAATTATCTATTATAATGTTGTAATACTGTTGCGTACGTCCAATACGGAACCAACGGTTCATAACGGCCCAAATCCAAGGAGAATACAGCTATGACGGTCTCACCCGGTCCAACACGGCTCCCGTGCCTGGGAGAGTGATGTGGTTGCGATGTTGTCTAATGAAATATTGGCATCTGGTCATGTGATGAGCAGGTGGGGCTTCCTTTTGTCTCCCTCACCAGAGCTTCATGGACATTTACCACGTGTTGCAGTTTGCTCCTAGGTTATTGTCTCTCCTTACCTAGCCATGCTTAGGAAACCGTCTGTGAACCACTTAAAGCACCACCATCTACCTCATGCTACTAAGCTGGAGATAACAAGCTCAGAAACACACACTTGCAAGGTGAGGAAATTTGTTTTAGTGCCAAAATAGGTTGATGTTCTAAGGGGCACTTAAGATTTTGTGACAATATTAATTTTTTCCATGAGGTCTTGTGTTGGTCCAAGACGAGACCCTCAGGAAACAATATTACCATCTTGGATGCGGGGGTACTTTAATTTGAATTTTGTGTAATTTAACCCCTTATCTCTCAGAACTCCTGTGCGAGAGATTTTGCTGAATGGGTGCTAGGTGTGCCACCCTTTGCCCGACGGCTCATAGACGCGAAGCTTATAGGTCCCTACCCTGGGGTTCCCTTCCTTACTAAATTTTGAAAATGTCCGGTTCCGTCCTATATCGGGGACGCAGGGCGCAAAGAGGTTAAAGAAGCTGGTTGATCTGTCAGTGTAACCCTTAGCTCTCAGAGCTCTTGTGCGAGGGATTTTGCTGGACGGGTGCTTGGTGTACCACCCTCCGCCTGTCGGCTCATAGTCGCAAAACTCATAGGTCCCTACCCCAGGGTTCCCTTCTTTACTAAGTTTTGAAAATGTCCAGTTCTGTCCCATAACGGGGATGCAGGGCGCAAAGAGGTTAAATGTAATTTTCCCATGAGAAGACATGTTAAGTGAAGGAGTTAGGTTTTGAGAACTTTCTGGAGTACTATATGGTAATTAAAATATAGTTATTCAGTACTGTAATCCCTTACTTTTAATTACATATGAATTATGTACATTCACTGTACAGATAGAGAGGAGAGGCACAGGCAGCTCACATCATAACATCTCATCCAAGTCCTTCTTCGGTTTTGACTTTTGTCCGGCAGCTGGCTGTGATTTCCTCTTCTTAAGTTTAGCATGGTGGTCTGAGTGGTTTTCCTCTGTTTTTCCCTCAGCATCTCATTGTAGCATGGAAGCTCTGGTAGTACCTGACGGGAAACTTTAGAACTTAGCATGGAAGCTCTGACATCACCTTACCGGAAACCGTAGAACTTCTCTGCACATTGGGGTCATTCTCTTGCAGCAGAGGAAAATGAAATGCCCCATGGCACAAATTTTGTTTGCTTTTAAGTTTTGTTGTTTTAAGATAAACGTGTATAGTAAACAAATTGACTTTATCAGATTGACTTCATCGGATACATTTGTGTGAAGTTACAGAACGTGGTGAATGTTTTGGGCATATCCGATAAAGCCAGGATTTTGAGGGCTTGAATGATGAGTGAATGGAAGCGTGGCCCATTGGATTGGGGAGATTTGGGCTGTCTGGACACTGCTACTCCTCGCCCTGCCCTAGGGTAGGAAAGGAGGTCCGGCAGATGTCTGATGATGTAAACAAAAAGATTTTTTTTACATCATGTTGTTTCAAATATATGTACTCTAATTTAAACTTGTGTAAATTGAGAGGTACTGTACCTGTAATAAAAAGTGCCAGGAAGGAATGTGAGAAGTAGGAAGAGAGGAGGGCAGGAAAAAAGAAGAAAAAAAAAATGTGAAGGAAGTAGTAGGCATTATTATGGCAAATGAGTGGATGGTGGGTGCCCCACCTACCACCACCAGTAAATATGAGTAAAGTATCGCCAACACAAACTAATCACCAAATCTACTTTGCAAGCATGGAGAACTGCGCCAAATGCTGCTGGCTTGTCGACTATGGGCAAATCCTGATTTATTATACCCGTAGATGCGATACCCCGGAATAGTGATGGGGATAGAAATATCACCCTTCCTTGCCTATCGTAGGCCTACCTCCAGTTTTGCAATTGGTTTTGATTTTTAAAAAATAATTTTTGATATTTTAGACTCGAATTTTGTGTATAAGTTGATTTATAAACTGTTTTTAGATTTACTGGCAGATTAATGTTTTAGTCATACATGGAGTGAACAATGTCATTTTGGGTACGGATTCTCACCCATCAGACGAGGTACAAAACAGTGTGGACTACTAGGCGACTCAGCAAAGAATATTTCGTGTTTGACCATTGAACTTTTATCTAACCTGTCATGGAGTGCATAATAATGATTTTAAGTAAATATTAATAATATCATGCATTGATAAAAACTGTGACCGATAAATCATGTGTACATTCGGGCTGTTCAAGGAAGAATGCCTTGAAAATACAAAAGGAATTTCTAAATAAGTATTGGAAAATAAGAGAGAAGAAAATAAAGGAGCTCAGCAACCAGAACAGTAGCTAAAGTGACATAAAGAGAGGCTTTTGAAAAAGCTATCACGATTTTATCATCGATTGCATTCCCCGTCGAGAATTCCCTGTCAAAACATCAGCGATTCTCCGTCACAACAATTCGCTCCTTGGGTGATTCTGCATCATTCATACATTATACTTATGCATAACAGATGTTTATTTAATTGTCCTGGGACCATCTGATGGTGGGATTGTATACAGTGCTGCTGCTTCTTCTCTACCGAGTCTGAATACGAGTCGGAGATTGCATTCTCCAGTGACCTTGACTGGGTATAAGTGAGAAAGGCACTGGGTTTGGCCTTAGGTTTGCTTCTTTTACAGCTGTTAGGCCATTTAGATTGGCTTTTAATTTTTTTTTGGGCTCATTTGGGTGGGTTTAGGACTTGTTTGGGGAGGGGGGGGAACCCAATGCTCAAAAGTGTATCTCTGTACTTTATGTGTTAAATCTACCCCGAGATACGATACCCCACCTAACGTTTGGTTTTTACTTAACCTATTGCTTCATTAAACTGGGGTAGGCCTGTACTTATCTGGAGACTAGCATGTGTTACACTCCAGTGCAAGTCATCAAGAACACAAAATTACCCTAAAGGAGTTCCACAGGCCTCTGGTCTTTCAGCCACACTTTTCAACCTTAATCTGGATGACATTGCTACACCCCAGCTGTCTACAAGCATTGCCATATTCAGTATGTAGATGATAGTACAGTAACAAGCACACACCACACTGCAAACACAGGATGCACCATGCAACAACACTACCTCAACACAAGTGGCATGGGTCAAGGACGACAGGTTAATGATCACTCCAGTCAAATCCGTCGCTGCACATATCTGTCTGTCTGTCTATTGCCAGACACCTCAATTCTGTAAGGGGTGGCCACAAACAAATCACCTCCATGCTGCCCTGTCCCCCACCATTTCACTGCCCTCCCCCCAGCTCGCACCCCCCTCTCTCATATACCTCTCCACTCCATCGCTTCATCTCATCCTCAGCCTCCCCCTTCCCCCCCCTCCACCTCATTCACATACACTCTCCTCGTCAGTCTCACACTCTCCATCCTCTCCACATGGCCAAACCACCTCAGTGTATTTCTCATAATGCTTTCTATCACTTCCACATCTACACCACAATGCTCCTTCACCTTCTCATTTGTCAGTCTGTCTCTCCATGTAACTCCACATGCTCCTCTCAGATAGCTAATTTCCACAGCTCTCACTCTTGACCTGTGTCCTTCCGACAAGGTCCAAGCTGCACTTCCAAACGTTAGAGTTGGTATCATAATGCTGTCATGCAGCAACTTTTTTACTTCCATGCTCATTTCTCAATTTCTTATCCCTGCTTTCAAAGAACCAGCAGCCTTTCTTCCTTGTTGCACCCTTTCAATCACTTCATCCTCCAAACTTCCATCCTTACTCCTCACACTACCTACTTAAATGCATTCACCTTTTCCATTTCCTCATTATCCAACCTCACTGTACATTCAATACCTTCATTTCTCTTGAAGACCATAACTTTACTCTTCCTTACATTCACCTTTAGATGCTGTTTTTTACAAACCTTTCCTAACTCATTCACTAATCCATGCAGTTCTCCTTCGTCATCACTTAACAGTGGTGTTATCTACAGATAACAGTACTGGAAGTTTCCAAACGCTCTCCCCTCACATTAGGGCCGCTCCAACATCCACTGCCCTACTTTGTACCTCTTTTATAACCCCCTCCATATACAGGTTGAACAACCTTGGAGACATGACACATCCCTGTTTCAGTCCAACATTCTGATGGAAAAATTCATTCATGCACTGCAGCCTTAGCACCCTCATACATACTCCTCATGGCATTCAACAATTTCCCACATACTCCATAATTATATTCTTAACACTTTCACGGTCTTTGAATGCGGATCCACGTCTAACCTGAAGGTGTCTAACTAGGTGCTTGGATGTGGATCCACATTTATCCAAAGAAATATTCACCATAAATCAGGAAATGCATCTATCTTCCTGATATTTGGTCTGATATTAACCTAGTTGAATTTCCAGTTCGGTGACACTGTTTTCATTCATGGGAAATTTTGAAAATGTGACCAAAAAATGCTTAGGAAAAAAATGGTGTAAACATTTTTATGGGCTCTTTCATCTTATATTTGTCATAACTGTTTTACTTTATGTAGTATCCCCCCTTTTTTTCATCATATTTTACAATGTCTCACCTTTCTTACGGTATAAAAACAAATCCGCCAATCCAAATATTTTGGGTTGAAAAACTGATCTGAATAGAAAAAACTCGATCACATGGATTTGGTATAAACATTCTTATTCTGTCTTTGAAATTATACTCATCATATCTGTTTTACTTTATGCAATATCACTTTCTTTTTTCTTTCATTTTGTTCTACAAAGTCTCAGCTTTCTAAAGGTATATAAACTAATCTGCTGATCCAGATATTTTGGGGCGAAAGAATTATTACAATAGAAAAAAACTCGAGCACGCTGCAAGGAAGGAGGGAGGGAGAGCAGGAGGGGGGGGGAAGCGAAAGGGCTCTGCTGGCTACAGGGGGGTTGAACTGCGAAACTGTTAATATTTTCCATATTCCTTGTCTGTCGACTCTCATATTCTTTCTCCACATCCATGAAGGCTGCATACAGCTTCCTTCCCTTTCACTTAAGACCTAAAGATGAATATATGATCAACACAACCTTTTCCCCTCCTAAAACCTCCCTTTTCTTCCTCAACTAATTCCTTAGTTGTTTCCCAAACTCTGTCAATAAGTCTATCTATATATATATTGCCAGACATCTCAGTCTCGCACTGGGTGGCCACAAACAAATCTCCTCAGTGTCGCTCTGTCCCCCGCCATTTCACTACCCCTCTCCCAGCTCACAACCCCTTCTCTCATGTACCTCTCCACTCCATCCCTCTATCTCATCCTTGGCCTCCCCCTCCCTCTCCCCCCCTCCACCTCACTCACTTACACTCTCCTCGTCAGTCTTTCACTCTTCATCCTCTCCACATGCCCAAACCACCTTAACGTCTTTCTCCTAACGCTTCCTATCACGTCCACATCAACACCACAACGCTCCTTCACTTCCTCATTTGTTTGTCTGTCTCTCCATGTGACTCCACATGCTCCCCTCAAATAACTCATTTCCACTGCTCTCACTCTTGACTTCTGTCCTTCCAACAGGGTCCAAGCTTCACTTCCATATGTTAGAGTTGGTATCACAATACTGTCATGTAACAACTTTTTCACTTCCATACTCACTTCCCTGTTTCTTATCACTGCTTTCAACGAACCAGCAACCTTCCTTCCCTGCTGCACCGTTTCAAGCACTTCACCCTCCTGATTTCCATTCTTACTCATCACACTACCCAAGTACTTAAATGCACTCACATTCTCCATATCCTCCCCATCCAGTCTCACTGTACATTCACTGGGTTCACTTTTCTCGAAGACCATCACTTTACTCTTCCCTACATTCACCTTTAGATTCCGTTTCTTACACACACTCCCAAACTCATCTACCAAGCCTTGCAGCTCCCCTTCATCTTCACTCAACAACACAGCATCATCTGCAAACAACAGTGCGGGGAGTTTCCAAACACTGCCCTCTCTCACTAGGGCCACTCCAACATATACTGCCCAACCTTGTATCTCTTTTATAACCCCATCCATGTACAGATTGAACAACCATGGAGACATAACACATCCTTGTTTCAGTCCCACCTTCAAATGGAAAGATTCACTCAGTTTGCCATCCACACGCACTGCAGCCTTAGCACCCTCATACATACTCTTCACTGCCTTCAACAATTTCCCATCCACTCCATATATTCTTAGTTCTTTCCACAATCCTTGTGTATCCACCCTGTCATATGCTGCCTCCAAATTCATGAAGGCTGCATACAACTTCTTACCCTTCTCTAGAAACTTTTCCACTAAAGATCTAAGAATGAATATCTGGTCTACACAACCTCTTCCCTTCCTAAAACCTCCCTGTTCTTTTCCAACTAATTCCTCTGTTATTTGCCTAACTCTGTCAATATGTATCCTACCATATAATTTTCCTATTACACTGAGAAGGTAAATGCCCCTATGATTACCACACACTTATTTTTCCCCCTTTCCTTTGTACAGAGGAATAATTATACCTGACTTCCAATCCTCTGGGACTCTACCTTCCTCCCAGGCCAATCTGCACACCTTCCACATCCATTCGGCTACTATCTCTCCCCCATGCTTCAGCATTTCACCACACACTCCATCAATTCCTGGGGCTTTCCCCATTTTAACTTTCTTCATTGCTTCCACCACTTCCATCCTACTGATTTCTTCCTTTCTTCTCACAACCCTCCTTCTCCCCATCATTCCCCTTCCACTTATACTTGCATTACTTTCATTCTTTGTGTTCAACAATTCGTTAAAGTGTTCTCTCCATCTGTTCACTTTTTCTCCCTTCTCCACTAGTAGTCTACCATTTTTATCATTCACACCCCCACTGACTTCGTTGGCACCCTGTCTAGCTCTCTTTACCTCTTTCCAGAACATTTTCTTACATTCCCTCCACTTTGCACTCAAATTCCTTCCAAATTCCTCATCCACTCTCTTCTTACTCTTACTAATTTTTTCACCTCTCTCCTCCTCTCTACATATAACTCTCTTGTCCGTCTCTCAGCTTCTTTGACGCCCCTGTTCCTCATCCACTCGTTATATGCTTTCTTCTTTTGTGCCACAGCCTCTCTCACCTCTTCCGTCCACCATGCTGTTCCCTGAACTCCCTTTCGTTTTCTCTTCACCCCACACACCACCTCACATGCTGCACAGATTTCTTCTGTGAATATCTTGCACACACCTTCCACATCCCCCATCTGCTTCAATCTATATTTACCCAGTCGCTCCTCCACTTCCCTTTTATATTCAGCCTTTATTCCATCCTCTTGTAACTTTTCTACCCTCCTTGTAAGAACTACATCCTCCTGTCCTTCCCTTCTTCTCTTCCTCCATCTTGTTTGGATTCTGATTCTGGCCACCACCAAGTGGTGGTCAGAAAGTCCACTCCCCCAACCTTTATATACTCTTGCATCCATTACACATCTTCTCATCCTTTCATCCAGACACACATAGTCAATCATTGCCTTCCGTCCATTCAGCTCACCATCCACCCTTCTCAACAGCCATGCCTATGGATCATTTTGTGCCTGAAAAGGGTATTAGCTAACACCAACCCCCTCCCGGCACAAGTGTCCACTAAAGTACTGCCATTCTCATCCATCTCTGCAGTCATACCCCACTCACCAACCACTCCATCCACCTTCTCATTCCCTACTTTTCCATTCATATCTCCAATCAGAAACACTCTCTCATCCCTTTCAAACTTTTCCAAACAGGCTTCCACATTTGTCCAGAACTCTTCTCTCATTCTACTTACACGATCTTGCGTTGGCGCATACACGCATACAATCGCCCACATTTGTAGTCCAACTTGCACTCTTACCCACACAATCCTTGACCCAACTGATCCATACTCTCTTGCAGTCTCCTTCCATCTGTTGCTCACAGCAATACACACTCCTTCTTTCGCCCTCTTATTCTCACCTACTCCCGCGCATATACCCCATCCATACTCCCATTCTCTCACACTCTCACCCCGCCATTTAGTTTCAGTTATTCCACATATATCCACTTTCGCACTCTCAAGCACCTGTACGATCTCTCTCTCTCTTTCACCTCATCATTCATACCCCTTACACTCCAAGTCGCAGTCCTTACTAAGTCCTTTGGCCGGTCCTTTTTCATCAGCTTTTGGTCAGTCCTGGTCCGAGGCTTCTTGTTCGTATTTTTAGTTAGTTGTTTTACGGGGTGGGGCACTAACTCACCACCAACCCTTTTAGTCGCCTCATATGACAAGCAGGGATACTGGGGGAGAATTCTTGAAAACCCCCCCCTACCCCCAATTACTTTTCCTATTACACGGAGAAGAGAAATTCCCTTATGATTACCATACACTTCTTTTTCCCCTTTTCCTTTGTACAGGGGAATAATTATACCTGACTTCCAGTCCTCCAGGACTCTACCTTCCTGTCAGGTGAATCTGCATATCTTCCATATCCACTCTGCTCCTATCTCTGCCCCATGCTGCATCATTTCACCATACACTCCATTCAATTCCTGGGGCTTTCCCCATTTTGACTTTCTTCATTGCTTCCAATACTTCCATCCTACTGTTTTCTTCCTCCCTTCTCACCTCCCTCCACCTCCCAGCCATTCTCCAGCCACTTTTGCTTGCATTAGTTTAATTCGCTATGTTTAACAGTTCCGTAGAATGTTCTCTCCATCTGCTCACATTTCTCCATTCTCCGCTATCAATTTACTATTTTTATCATTCACTCCCCTACAAACTTCTGTGTCACCCTGTCTAACTCTCTTTAACATCTTCCAGAACCTTACATTCCCTCCACTTTGCACTCAAATTCCTTCCAAATTCCTCATCCACTCTCTTCATACTCTCTCTTACTAATCTTTTCACCTCTCTTCCTCTCAACATATCTCGGTCTTCCATCTCACTACTTCCTCCGTGCCTCTGCTTTCAATCCACTCACTGTATACTTTCTTCTTTTGTGCCACAGATTGTCTCACCTCTTCATTTCACCATGCTGTTCCTTGCACTCCCTTATGTCTTCTCCTCCCGTGACATACAACCTCACATGCTGCACAAATTTCTTTTGTGAATATCTTGCACACCCCCTCCACCTTCCCCATCTGCTCCAAATCATATTTACCCAATCAATCTTCCACTTCTCTCTTATATTCTGTTTTTTTTTTTTTTCATCGTCTTTCATCCTTTCTATCATACTTATTACCAGTAGTAATCATGAGCACAGGGACACACCTATCTTCACACTTAACAATATATGTGTGTACCACAGACCCCCTCCACTAAGAAACTTGGAGTGACATATGACACTGAACTCACCTCAAGCACCAAGTGTGGGACATCAAGGGGTGGTGCATCATCAGACTCACTGCATTCTGGGAAATTATAAGGGCAGACTTTGAGCAACAAAAAGAAACTCTCTTCTTACTCTACGAACATTATATCGGTTCCTTGATGTACTGTGCCTCCCTGTCATAGGCCCCCATCATATCTAACACCCACTACTACACTTTGAAGACCATACACAGCAGTGCCCTATGCATCATCACTTGTTGCACTAATACCATTCCCAAAGCTCACCTACACTAACACCAGAGTCCTACCTCTTGTAGAATATCTCGACATGAGATGCACACGGCCCTACATGGGAGCCTCTGTTAACATTCATCACACCAGTCATTACAGGGTGGAGCCACACAACACAAATAGGCACATAAAACAGTCACCACACAAACATTACCATACCGTCTTCAACAGTATCCCTCCTCCAGACATTCCAATACTAGCAGTGAAGCAAGACTTGCAACTTATTGCACATGCAGGGTAATACAACACCTTGATAGGACACTGTATTTTAAGCATCACCCCCCCCCTCCCCTCCCCAGCTAGGTTTGGATTGGGTTGAATCACTGATGATAAATTCCCTGCTTGTAGAGTAACCCCAGACAACATAAACCACATAATGAAGCACTGCACAGCACATGCCTTACTAAGACATAGGCACAACATCAGTATATGGAACCTATGGGACAATCCCATGGGGGCAGTTGCCTACCTGCAGCCAATTGATCTGTAGGTCCAGGCATGATTGAGGTTGAACAGCAACAACAACAACTGTATATCAGAATGAATAGTAATACAAACACAGTTGAATGCACCATTTGGGGTTTCTCCAAGTGTACAATCTATCTATCTATTGCCAGACACCATAATCCCGTAAGGGGTGGCCATTTGACTTTGAGTTATTTATTTTACGGGGAGGGGCACTAACCCTCCACCAACCCACTTGTTGACACGTAGGGAGCACGTATGGTTTGGTTATATGGTTACCAAGTGTACAAACTTATATAAATTCATCTTTTTAGTTATTTGGGCGGAGTGTGTGGGGTTAAATTGAGAGACTGACTGACAAATGAGGAGGTGAAGGAGCATTGTGATATGGATGTGGATGTGTTAGAAAGCATTAGGATAAATATATTGTGGTGGTTTGGCCATGTGGAGAAGATGGAGGGCAAGAGACTAACGAGGAGAGTGTTTGTGAGTGAGGGGAAGGCCGAGGATGAGGTGGAGGGATAGAGTGGAGAGGTATATGAGAGAGGGGGAGTGTGAGTGGGGGGTGGGGGCAGCAAAATGGCGGAGGACAAGGTGACATGGAGGCAATTTGTTTGTGGCCACTCTTTATGGGATTAAGGCATCTGGCAATAGGTAGATAGATAGATAGATTTTATTAGGTCTCCTTTTTGCAAGTTCGTCACAACTCTACAATACAGTCCCATGAAATATCTTGCTCAATCCATGAGAAGTGATGCCACACTTTAGTATTATACATTGTTCAGGCTAACACCAGACATTACTCAGCTTTGAGAAATCTTTGCTCCTCAAAGGTTTAACCTTTTCTTTGCAGCAACATCTCTTTTAGTTTATTCTTGCCACCAACATGAGATTTTAATCCCATGACAGATCAAAAAATAGATGCCATTGGATAAAAGTAAAGTAATTGATTGATGGGAACAGTTGTTATGGAGTTATGGTTAGGAGAGATTCTTGGTAGTCAGTAGTTAAGAAGAATTTTCATTACACCTCTGTGATGATATATTATTGCTTCTGCCAGATGTTTCTGTCAGCTTCAGAAAGATCCCTAATGGCGAAGAGGCTTGAGAGAATATTGTTATTGTTGCTGTTGTCGCCCGTGGCTTAATATATCCTGTTGAATGTTTTCACAAGAAGAGGTGTCCACTAAGCTGAATAAACTTATCTTGAAGTAGCAAGAGTAATATTTAGAAAAAGTTGTATAATACTGAAGAGGCAAATAGGCATTGTTTCTAATTCCATCAGTGAGACGGGCCTCTTCTAATATCGTTTTGTTTCATTTTTGAAGGCTCCAACATGCTTGCATGCGTTGACCTTGGTCACCTAATGGCAGCTCTCCATGCTGCTTGATCTCTGGCAGCCTCCCTGTTCAGTCCCTTAACCCTGAGGTCACACTTAATGGACCTCATCCCAGGTCTTTTTCGTTCAACCCCTTGCAGCCCCACCCCAGATATTAATGCTTCTCACTTTCTGCACACAGTTTACATCCCCCACTCTCTCCACATGCCCAAACCATTTCAATCTACTTCTCTTCACAACACCAGTACACTCCTGTCCCATCCTACCTCTCAACTCTTCCATCGTAAATCTAGCCCCCCCAGGCCTTGCACTAAGGGATGTACTGCATATCCACCTACTAATTGTCATTTCTGTACATTTGAGCCTGCGAATATTCTCTTCCTTTACTGTCCAGGTCTCAGTATCACACAGCATTACACTCTTAACACATTCTGCATACAGTGATCCCTTAGCACATTGGGAGAGCCCTCTCACTGTCAGGAGAGGCAGCAGCTCACTGAACTTCTTCCAACCACTCCTCACCCTAGCCACAGAGCTCGCTCCAGCCCCACCTTCAACACATAACATATCTCCCAAATAACGAAGCTCTTCCACACACTCAAGAGACTCACCATCAAGTTCAATCCTTTCATGCCTGACAATCTCCACATGCTCTCCCCGACATGCTGCACACATCAGATCAACATTATCTCGCAGTCTGCCTCTAATACCACTACATCTTTTATGCATCCACTCATCACAAACACTGCTCAAGATGGAATTACTCCCCACACCCTTGTGGCAAATCGCATATGGCCACTTCTCCTCTTCTTTGACAGTTCTGCCACCAGCCCTAGATACCATTGCTTTAGTTTTATCTGCATTTATTCATAAGCCCTTGTGCCCCATACCATCTCTCCAATTCCTGAATCTTTCCTCTGCCTTCCCTTCTTTCTCTGCAATCAAAACCAAATCATTGGCGTACAACTTCCATTTCTGATGTCACGTAAGAGGGCTTCAGATACCATAATAAATAACAAGGGACTCAAGGTTGACCCCTGATGTACGCCAGCATTCATGGAAAACTCCTCACTCAAAACTCCATTCACTCTTACCTGGGTGCAAGCACCCACATACAGTAGAATCTCAATTATCCTCGAGTCAATCAACCGGAATTGGCACTAAACCGGACAATTTAAAGAAAAATTCCAAAATCAATCAACCAGGGAAAATCCAGGACCTAACCAGCATTTCAGATTCACCGTGCAACCATCCCACCCAAATGTTTTCACGCTTTCACTACCAGAGCGCATCAACAGAGTCTCCGCCATTGTTTTGACACTTAACAGTGTAAACACTGTGGCACACTTCTGTTTTATCGCAATGTTCCGTAATATTTGATGGACTATCAGCCATGTCTCCCCGTTGTTCGGGGAAAGATGCTGATGAATCATTTCGAAAGATCATCCGATTCATGGAGAGAAATCCAGCCCACACAGCTAATGAACTGCTTCATTTTCATAGCCATTATGATGACTTCCAAAATCGCCGTCATGTAGCAATCAGTCAGACATCAGGGACTTTTTCATGAGGGGTAAACATGCAAAAACAGCAAACATTTCACTTGTATCCTCCTGTTCATTTGTGGGGTTCCCAGATAGTGATGCATTAAAGTCCACACCAGCAAGTACCCCAGCAAAAATGGCTGCTCCACCAGTCTCCCCCATCATGCCTGTTCGACCCCCAGCCAGGCTATCCACTCGCGTCGATAAGCCTGCATCACCCACACACACACTGTGGTTCCGAGACAATTCACCGTCAAGTCAGTTCGCCGGCAGACAATTCCCCATCAAAACATGGACGATTCCCTGTCACCCTAGATGATTGCCTGTCAGGACAATTCGCACCCTAGACAATTCCCCATCATTATTTATATACTTATTATTAGTTAATCAATACTTTAATAACTATATTTCATGGGGATCCATCAAAGTCTGCTTTCAGTAGGGTTGGCTTTGGATATTATTTATTGGTTGCATCTTTAGTCAATAATTAACTTGTTTCCTCCTCGCTGTAGTTGCCTTTGAATTATATTCTAGCATTACCCATAGCTGTCTTCATTAATGACTGCGAATTGTCTTGTCATTGTTGTGGCAGCGAATTTCACTTGACTGTGAATCGTCCCAAAACCACCAGTCCTTGCTGATGACTTCTTTATAGCTTTCCCCCCCCCCTTTATTGTTGATGACTAATGGCTTTTTCACTGCATTTTTTTTTTTTTTTTTTATGTGCGCCAAAACTTATTCCTGGTGAAATATGCATGATCCTAGACAGCCATCATTCACATGTTGTTTAGGTCAAAAGCTTGATTGGTAATGGAGACTTTCAGGAGGCTTAGTGGCAGCCCTTGGCGATTAAAATTTTTATAGGGAGTATTAGGGGGCAAAACTAATCAGGTAGGTTAGGTTAGAATGCAGTATGCAGTGATGTGTCCAGTCAGTGAGATCGTATGTAAACAGACTTCTTGAGTGTCGTAAGACAGACATTTATGAGTATCCTTAAATATATTCTTAATGAAAAATATGAGGCTCCTAGAACCTAACCCCCTATTTTACATGTAAATATATGTCACGTTTTAGCTAATAGTGTAGTAAGGATAATTACAGTTTCAGTTAAGTAATTAAAATACACTGAAAGCATTACGCCTATTTGATGTCCCTGTGACCCATCGAAATTCCTCTAGTTTGAGAATCAGTGGTGTAAGACAACAGGTAATGGGTGTTATTCAGTTTTCCGATTTTGCTGCATTTTGAATTCCCCATGGCTCCCAGATAATTGAGTACTGTACATGGCAAAAACACCCTAACCAGCCACTCCTCGATCCAGAGCTTTCTCATTGCCCACTTCACCACCTCTTTAGAGACTCTGCCAAAGGCCTTCTCCAAATCAACAAAAACAAAATACAGTTCCCTTTTCTTTCCTATATGTTTTTCCTGAAGCTGTTGAACAATGAGAATGGCATCAGTGGTCCCCCTGCCTGGAATAAACCCAAACTGCATCTCATCAATATTCACTCTTTCTCTAATCATACCTTCATTATCCGAGGTAAAAGCTTTATACCTCTGTAATTTCCCCTTTCTAGGGCATTACCCTTCCCCCCTTCCCCTCGTACACATTTGCAATTACACTCTTCAGCCAGTTATCTGGGACAATACACTCTTATATAATCATATCAGGTCAGTGACTAACCTCACTCCTATAATTCCTGAGGCTCATATCAGGTCAGTGACTAACCTCACTCCTATATCTCCTGAGGCCTTTAACATTTCAGCAGTCAACTCATACACACTTGCTGCCTTCCCCACTTGCATCTTGCCTGTTGTCTCGCTCACAGTAGCAGCATCAAAAGCCAAGAGCCAAACACTGGATCTGCTGGCTCCAAACCTTCCCTGTCCTAGTCAAACTCCTCATTCAACAACCAGCTATAATGCTCTCTCCATGCTTCTTTAATATCCCAACTGTCCACCACTACCCTTCCTTCATCATTCTTTACACACTGCTCACTTAAAATACCCCTATTCTACCTCTTCTCCTGACTTGCCACCTTAAATATCATATTCTTCCTTTCCACACAATTTAGGTTATCAGGTAAAACTTTCTGTGACTCAGACTTTGCCCTGTATACCTCTCTTCTAGCGCTACTCTTGGCAGCCACCTTCCCTTCTTCCATTCCTGGAAAAGCCTTCTTTTCTCCTTAACTTCAGCTTTTACACCCTCATCCCACCACCAAGTTACTTTATGTTTTGGTAGGCCTCTTGTCCAACCACTTACTGCATCAGTAACTCTCAAGAGATTGTTCTTGAGGGCTCTGTACTGTTCATTAATGCCTCTGTCAATGGCTCCCTGTTCAGCCACAACTCTCCTCATCATGCTATAGAAAGCATCCCTTGCTGCTTGGGTTTTCCAGCTTCCATATTTTCCTCCTAGGTGCATAAGTCCTCTTTTTCGTCACTCGCTCTTTACGTACCATGTCACGTATCAATAATTTGTGCTGCTGCATACACTCCTCTCTTCCTATAACTTTAGCATCCCTCGCTAACCTTCTATCATCCCTCCTGACCAGGAAATAATCTATCTGACTGCTATTTCCCCCAGACTCTAAAGTAATCATGCTACTTTCCTTTTCCTAAAATGTTTGTTGCACACAGTCATGTTCGTTGCCTCCCCACACTCAAGCATCCTTTTCCCTCCCTCATTTCTTGTACCATATGCACATCCCTCATGTACTCTTTCATATCCATGAGCTGCTTCACCTACATGTCCATTTAAGTCCCCTCCCAGTGTGCAGTATTTAATATGAATTAATAATTTGGTAGTAGAAAAAAAGAAGCTTAATCATGGTGTCCTTCCTTTCCATGCCAGGCATTTGTTGAGCGAAACAAAACCATCAAGTGGTGTCCATTGCCTGGATGTGGGCGGGCTGTCAAGTTCCCAGAGGCAGAGCTGGAGACACAGCCTTTCTACTTCCCCAACACCAAGCCTCCTCCAAAGACCTCGCATGCTGTTGACTGTGGCAATGGACATTTTTTTTGTTGGTGGGTGAAGATTGTAGAATGTTTAATTTGTCTTCTCTGGCATACTTAAATTATAGATTTATGATATATGATGCCTAAGCTGCAGTATTCATGTTCTCTAGAATACTGCATTGCTTGGTTAAAAATTGATCTGTCAGAGTTCAGTTTTGTGTGCTTTTGTGAAAAATATTATGAAAACCCTTCTAAGGGTATTGTCAAATGGTTTAGCATACTGCTACTGTATATGCTAATTGAGTGCAAAGTCCTGCAACCTGCTACCCTGCTAAAAATGCCTGAGGGTGTTAAAGTTTTCTTCAGGGTAGGACTATTTTTGCTTGAAATCAGAGTTGTATTATCACATTCTTCATTTAGTCTTTTATGACCCCATGAGGAGCAGAGTGCCCAGAGCTTGGCTACTCAGTCCTAATATTTGATATTTAAGGTGAGTGACCAGTAATTGGTTGCCCCTAAGTGACAATGAACACCAACCATCCCATGGATGGAGACCCTAATAGCCTTGTTATTTCATTCAACCTGTATGTTCTAGGGAGTGTTTGGGGGAGGCACACTCACCATCAGGGTGTGAACAGTGGGTGGAATGGCAGAGCAAGGTGGCAGAGATCAAACCTGAGGAGCTCCGCATCAGTTCAGGCGAGACAGAGGATGCAGCCAACTTCCTGTGGCTAGTGACCAACTCAAAACCCTGCCCCAACTGCAAGAGTCCAATCCAAAAGAACGAGGGCTGCAACCACATGAAGTGCTGTAAGGTAATGAGCTGTCCTGCAAAAATGAATGTACTGCACATTGTAGGAAAATAACCCTGAAGTATCATGAAGCATAGTTTAATACCATTCCTCTGGATGTTTCAATTTAGCATTCATTTCATTTAGTTTATAAAAGTTCCAACATGCTTGATTGCTTCTGCCAAATGGCAGCTTTCCATTTGTAGGAAACTGCCATCTTTGGCAGCTTCCATTTTCAGTCCCCTATCCCTGAGGTCCTGAGGTCACACTCTGTGAACTTATCCCAGGTTTTTTTTGGTGTGTTTCTTGCGACCTTATCCTTGCCGTTCACACCTCTCACCTTCCAAACCCATTTGTCAGTTTCCATCTTCTAAGCATGCCTAAACCATCTCAATCTACTCTTCCCCATCACAACAATAATGCATTCAAGTCCCATCCTTCCTCTCAACTTTTCAATTGCACTCCTAACCCCTCAATGCCTCCCTTTCAAGTACATACTACACATTCATCTAAACATTAACATTTCTGTACATTTAACTCTGTGAATGTCCTCTCCATTACTGCGCAGGTCCCTGTACCTTGAATATCCTCTCCATTACTGTGCAGGTCTCTGTACCATGAATATCCTTTCCATTACTGCACAGGTCTCTGTACCATGAAGCATTACACTCCTAACATATGCTGCTGCATACAAGGACCCCTCA
>JAGKTI010012861.1:0-23922 GCA_018397915.1 Birgus latro
CTCATCTTGTTATGGACATAATTTCCATAACAAGATGAGGAATGAAACAGACAAACAAGAAGAGGTGAAGGAAAGTGCCGAAAATGTGAGCAGCAGCGAGGAGAAGATGGAGGATCCTCCCCTCACCACATCCCCTGACTCGCCCGCTGCCGTCCCCTCCACCTCCACTGGTTTGTTGCATAACAACTTGGCATTTGTGAAATAATCGTTATTCATGTGAAACCAAACTTTATTATAGAAACGGGTGATGAAGGTGGCGCGTAGTGGAGAGGCAGGTAGCGCACTCTGGGTTCACACCGGAAAACACCATTTTTCTCCCGGCACCTTGCGTCATGTGGGTTGACTTGTGTACTCTGGTTAGTAACATATCAAAAAAATATATATATATTAAAAAATAGGTCCTCGTACACTAGACGTTTCGTATACTAGGGGGATGTACTGTATATCCATCCATCATCCAATCCTAAGTTGCCCCATGAGAAACGTAGGAGCCCAGGGCTAGGCAAGTTATATGTATATATATATATATATACTGTATATATAAAAAGTCAAAAACTGGCTGGCACCACGGCTCCATGAGGCTCCAAAGTTTGCAGGCAGTCGGCGGGTTAAATCATAAGACATATTTAGCTGGTTAAATTACACCTACTTCCAAATGATTTTTATTCAGCTTATTGAAAAAAAACTCTCGTGCTGAAAGGGTTAATGAAGGCTGTATCTAACCTCTACCAAGCTGAATAAAATGGCCTAAAAATTGCAAGGATAAAATATATACTGTAATACATAACTGATTTAAAGAGATTAATATTTTGAGTTTTTTTATTTGAAAGGCAGATGATGGGATGGCTCTGCTGAGCTTCTGGAATAACAAACCCAATAAAACTGGTCAAAAATGTAACAAAATTTCTCCTCCTAACCTGCAAAGGGATTCTGGCATCATGTTTCTCAATCTTTATCAACTCATTATATTACTGAATTCTTCTTAATCATATTTACTCACACTTTTTCCATGTTATTCATTTGTTACCAGACTGGCCATAAATGACTATATTTTTCTGATAATACAAGCTGTGGGACAGAAACAGCTTGTTAAACAGAATGTCTTATTTCTCTCATTTTTATTATTTCTTCTTAACATGTAAGAAAGTTTTCAGTTGCATGCTGTCCTTAACAAGTATGACTGCAAACTGATGGTGGGATGACTTAAAAACTATATTAAAGGCAACTTGCATAAAACCAAATATTTTAAAGTAAGACAAAGGTAAACTAGAGATGGCAATTACTAGCACATTTTACTGAGAAGCCACTAACCAAGAAATAACTGATCATAGTATGAAAGCCCACTGAACTATACCAATTATATGTTATATCCTGTTAACAGCCCCTAAAAGTGACACTTTAGTGGGAGCACTGTAGGGCAGATGAGCCAGTTACTGAACTTTTCAAGAATGAAAGGATTTCCAGATGTCTACCTAACTGTTAGCATAAGCAAAAAATGGTTCGTTGTACCACCAACCTATTTTCTAAAGAGGGCTGCTTATGTTGGAAATGGAATGTTTCCTCAAAGCTAGCCTGACTTCCTGGTAAAAACATGACTCTTCTTAGCTATGGAAGCAAAGCCTCAAATGGGGCATCATGTGTCACCATTGTGACCACCAGCAATCTTATATCTTACTCCACACTTTGTCACTGTCTATCCTGGAAGGGTGGCTCTATACCTTGTGCTCACTCTTGCCATATCGTAGCATGTATTGGTTTACATGGCCACAATGAAAACCATGCAAGGGCAGTAACACACACACACACACACCACAGCAGTCAGCAATGCTGACCCTAATTATGTGGAAGTCCTCAACTCAACTAGTTTTCAATTTTGTCAAAAAGCAACACGTACTGTATTTGGAGATAATGTAATTATGATGACTACACAAAGACAGAAATATACAGTTCATGTTAGACAGTAAAGAAATTAAGTCTGGCTTCTGACACACAACAGAAAAGAAAATCCAGAAGTATCTAAGTGCAAGGTAATGGAGGCAAGAAGAAACTCCTCACAACATCCCACTAACAATGCCCCATAAAAAACTCCATACAATACAATACAGATTGCTCTGATAACAACCAACCCCACAAGTTATTACCTATTTTGAGATGTATGGCTCTTAGGATATGTTGCTGCAATACAGAATATTTAGCAGTAGATGACCAGCCATAACTGCTGGTCTCATTACGATACATGATATAGTTCTAGTCACCTCTTGAAGCTGTGTGGGATGAATGGATTTTGATTCTGACTTTCTTTTTTTCTATTTTTCTCAGAAACAACTCTGCATACTTTTTGCCAATAGGTTGTTTCTTCTTATAAATAATAAAAATAATAATAATAACAATATGATGGATGGGGGCACCCATCATTCACTCACTCAATGTAGAGATGCCATATGATCCCTACACTGAGTGACATACCAAATGGTTTCCAGTACCCAAGAAACCATTTACTATGCTGGGTGGTAACCACGTAACTGAGGTTTTGGGCAGGGTTAAGTGTCCCCCAGATTTTATCCAAAATCACTTAATCATGATAGGTGTTTCAGAGAGCCTCAGAGGGTCCAATACCTGCCTAGGGCCCCAACTAAATGAGGAGATTCACATGGCCACATAGAATGTGAGAGATGTGAATGAGAAGAGCAAGAGGGTGGAAGTAGCGAATGTGTTCAAGAGTGCGAGATATGACGTGATGGCACTGTGTGAAACGAAGATGAAAGGGTGTGAAGTGGAGGAGGGGGAGGGTGTGAAATGTGTAAGATTGGGGCATGAATGGGTGAGGAAGATGCAGAGAAGGAGTTGTTTTGTTGATGAATGAGGTGTGGCAGAGTGGAATGAGAGACTACAAATGTGTCAGCTTGAGGTGTATTTATGTCAAAATCAAGTTTAAGAAGGTGAAAATGGCGGTGATTGTAGCGTATACACCGTGTGAGGACAGGAGTGAGAGAGAGACAGACAGGTTTTGGGATGAGCTGGATGAAGTAATGGGAGAAATGCCCAGGAGTTATAAAGTAATTGTAATGGGTGATATGAATGGAAGAGTAGGCATTGGTCCTGAGGATAACATAAAGGGTTGTAATGGAGTACCAGGAGAAAATGATAATGTGTCAGGTGAGGACGCTGAGCATTTGAATGCACATAAATATACACGGTATAGAGGAAACAGAGATCGTGTTGAAAGAAGCCTGATTGATTACGTGCTCGTAGAGAGGTCAATGATGGGAATGGTTGCCGATATGAGGGCCGTGAGAGGACGATGTGGAGGTCTGTCAGATCATATGATTGTGGTAGGCAAGATCAAGCTGAGAGGAGTTAAGTGGATCAGGAGAGAGAGGAGTGGTATGCAAGATCAAGCTGAGAGGAGTTAGGTGGATCAGGAGAAAGAGGAGCAGTCTGGGAGAAAGACTTTAAGTTGAGAAGCTGACGATCAAAGAAATGGCAGATGATTACTGGACCAAAGTAAAGGAGGAGTTAGAATCAGTGAATTGGAATGAAATGAATCTGGACAGCCTATAGAAAGCATATAGGGATTGCTTAGTCAGGAATGCTAAAGCGGTGTGTGGTGTGGCAAGAGTAACAACAAAGAAAGGTATGGCATGGTGGGATGATGAGGTTAAGAGAGCAGTGGAGGAAAAGAGGAAGAAGTGGCTAAAGGGGTTACAGGACAGGGGCTCAGCTGAAATAAGAACTGAATATATTGAGAGCAAGATGCATGTAAAGAAAGTAGTGAAGAGGAAAAAGGAGGTAAATGATGATCTACGAAGAAAAATAAATGAAAAGTACTCTGAAAATAGGAAGTTACTCTGGAAAGAGGCGCAGAAATGTAGATGTGAAAGTGGAAAGAAATGTGATGGTGTGAAGGATGTAGGTGAGGATGAAGTAAGGACCAGATGGAAACAATATTTTGAAAGCCTGATGAATAGGAACAGACAGTGCAGAGTGGCTGTAAACATGACTGGTTTTGGGGGTATGCAGAGAATTAATGCAATGCCAGGAGACATGACACTAGCAAAGGTGAAGAGCGCTGTGAAGTGGCTGAAAAATGGGAAAAAAGCTGGAGTTGATGAGGTGCATGCAGAGACGATTAAGTGTTGTGGAAAGAGTGGAATGAAGTGCTTGTTGGAGATGTGTAAGAAGTATGGATGAGTGAAACTGTGCCAGCAAAGTGGAAAAAGGATGTGATTGTACCCTGTACAATAATAAAGGTGAGGGAAGTGAGTGAAAGAATTATCATGGCCTAAGTTCACTGAGTGTGGTAGGGAAGGTATATGGAAGAATTATTATAGAGAAAGTAAGAGAGATATCAGAAGTCCTAGTGAGTGATGAACAGGGGGGTTTTAGGGGTGGCAAAGGATGTGTGGATTAAATATTTGCAGTTAGACAGATAGCATACAAGGCTTGTGAGAAGGACCATAAGGTGTTTATGGCATTCACTAATCTGGAAAAAGCATATGAGAAAGTGGGCAGAAAAGGATTGTGAAAAGTTTTGCTTATGTACGGTGTAGATGGTAAGCTGCTAGGCACCATCAAGAGTTTTTATGATGGTAGTGAAGCATGTGTAAAGGTAAATGGGCATCTAAGTGAATGATTCATGATCGGTGTGGGCGTGCAACAAGGTTGTGTGAAGTCCCCACGGTTGTTCAATATAAATGTGGATGGGGTGATGAAAGAAGTAACAACACGAGTAATGGAGAGGGGGATGGCGTTGGTAATGAATGGTGATGGATGGAATATCTCAAATTTGTTGCATGCTGATGATGCAATACTGAATGCAAATACCAGACAAGAACTTAGTAGGCTAGTGAGTTTTGCTGATATCTGTGATTGTCGTGCCTTGAGAGTAAATGCAGAAAAGAGTACAGTGATGGTTATTGAGAGAGAAGGTGACTCCCAGTGTGATGTTACAGTAAATGGAGAGACTGGAACTGGTGAGAAAGTTCAAGTACTTGGGTACTGTGACAGAAAAGAGAGGAAAAGGTGCTAAAGTGGAAAGAAGTGTGGCACAAGGAAAGAAAGTAGCTGGTGCAATGAAAGCCTTGATAAGAAACAGAAGCTTGAGTGTTGCAGCTGCATAAGGCTTACATGAAGGAGTGTTAGTGCCAACTTTAACATACGGATGTGAGACTATGGTGCAGCATGAAAATGAAAAGTCAAAAGTAAGAGCAGTGGAGATGGGACTGCTGAGGAATGTATGTGGAGTACAAAGGGTGGATAGGATGGAAAATAACGTGATTCGTGAAAGATGTGGAGTGAGGAAGTCAGTGGACACCAGAATCAAAGAGAGTGTACTGAGATGGTATGGCCATGTGGAGAGAATGGATGACAACAGAGTGGTGAAAAAGGTATATCTGAGCAAATATGAAGGAGGGAGGAGGCGAGGTAGGCCAAGGAGAAGGTGAAGAGATATGGTAGATAAGTGTGTAAGGAAGAGAGGTTTGAAAGTCAGTGAGGGTAGGGAACTGACAAGAGATCGAGCTGGCTGCATGAATGTTGTGAGGAGAAGTGTATGATCAGGGATTTGGCACCCATTTTTAACATGGCAGCATCCAGATTGACTCTAATGGATATGTTTTTGTGAAGCTACAGAGTGTGGTGATTGTTTATGGCGTATCCGATAGAGCCAGGATTCCGGGGGCTTGAAAGATGAGTGAATGGAAGCGTGGCCCATTCGTTTCGTTTCGTTTTTGAAGGCTCCAACATGCTTGCATACGTCGGCCTTGGTCACCTAATGGCGGCTCTCCACGCTGCTCGATCCATGGCAGCCTCCCTGTTCAGTCCCATTACACTTAATGACCTTGTCCCATGTCTTTCTCGGTCTACCCCTCCCACAATATTAACACCTCTCACCCTCTGTACCCAATTATCATCCCCCATCCTCTCCACATGTCCAAACCACCTCAGCCTACCTCTCCTCATCACAACACCAATACACTCCAGTCCCATCCTACCTCTCAACTCTTCCATCGTAAACCCAGCCCCCCTAGGCCTTGCACGCAGGGACGCACTGCACATCCACCTAATCACTGTCATTTCTGTAAGATTAAACCTGTGAATATCCTCTTCCTTTACTGCCCAGGTCTCACTACCATACAGCATCACACTCCTAACACATGCTGCATACAAAGACCCCTTAGCACGTAAGGAGAGTCCTCTCAATGTCAGGAGAGGCAACAGCTCCCTGAACTTCTTCCAACCACTTCTCACCCTAGCAACCGAGCTAACTCCAGCCCCACCTCCGGCACATAACATGTCTCCCAAATAACAAAACTCCTCCACACACTCAAGAGACTCACCTGCAAATTCAACCCTCTCACGCCTAACAATCTCCACCTGCTCTCCCAGACACATCGCACACATGAAATCAACATCATCTCGCAGTCTACCTCTAATACCACTACAGCTCTTGTGCACCCATTTATCACAAACACTTCACAAGATGGAATTACTTCCCACACCCTTGTGGCAAACTGCACAAGGCCACTCTCCTCTGATTGTACCGCCACCAACCCTAGATATCATCACTTTTGTTTTATCTGCATTTATCCTTAAGCCCTTGTACCCCATACCATCTCTCCACTTCTTAAATCTTTCCTCTGCCTCCTTTTCATTCTCTGCAATCAACACCAAATCATCAGCATACAACATCTCCCATGGGAGTCCATCTCTGAAGCACGTGAGAGGGCTTCAAGCACCATGATAAACAACAAGGGACTCAAAACTGACCCCTGATGCACATCACCATTCACGGAAAACTCATCACTCAAAACTCCATTCACTCTTACCTGGGTGCGAGCACCCACATACATGGCCATAACCACCCTAACCAGCCACTCTTCCAACCCTAGCTTTCTCATTGCCCACTTCACCACCTCTCTAGGGACTCTGTCAAAGGCCTTTTCCAAATCAACAAAAACAAAATACAATTCCCTTTTCTTTCCAATATATTTTCCCTGAAGCTGTCGAACAATGAATATGGCATCAGTGGTCCCCCGGCTTGGCACAAACCCAAACTGCATCTCATCGATATTCACTCTTTCTCTAATCATACCTTCTAGAACTCTCTCCATTACTTTCATTATCTGATCTAAGAGCTTTATACCTCTGTAATTTCCCCTTTCCAGGGCATCACCCTTCCCTTTGTACACATTTACAATTACACTCTTCAGCCAATCATCTGGGACAACACACTCATATATAATCCTATTTATCAGGTCAGTGACTAACCTCACCCCAGTATCTCCTGAGGCCTTCAACATTTCAGCAGTCAACCCAGACACACCTGCCGGCTTCCCCACCCGCATCCTGCCTATTGCCTCACTCACAGCAGCAGCGTCAATCAAAGGCCAAGGGCCAAACACTGGATCAGCTGGCTCCAAACCTTCTCTATCCCAATCAAACTCCTCATTCAACAACTGGCTATAATGCTCTCTCCATGCATCTTTAATATCCTCACTGTTCACCACTACCCTTCCATCATCATTCTTCAAACACTGCTCACCTACAATGTCCCGATTATCCCTCTTCACCTGATTTGCCACTCTAAAAATCATATTTTCCCTTTCTCCATGATTTAGATTATCAAGTAAAAGTCTCTGTGACTCAGACTTCGCCCTGTATACCTCTCTTCTAGCCCTGTGCTTGGCAGCCAGGTACTCCTCCCTGTTACCACCCTTCTTCCATTCCCGGAAAAGCCTTCTTTTCTCCTTAACTGCAGCTTCCACACCCTCATCCCACCACCAAGTGACTTTATGTCTTGGTGGGCCTCTTGTCCAACTGCATATTGCATCAGTAACTCTCAGGAGGTTGTTCTTAAGGGCTCTATACTGTTCATTAACGCCTCTATCTACGGCTTCCTGTTCAGCCACCACTCTCCTCATCTCACTATAAAAGGCATCCCTTACTGACTGGTTTCCCAGCTTCCATATTTTCTTCCTAGGTACAAATGTCCTCCTTCTCATCACTCGTTCCTTAAGCACCATGTCACAAATCAACAGTTTGTGCTGCTGCACACACTCCTTGCTTCCTATAACTTTAACATCCCTCACTAATCTCCTATCAACCCTCCTGACCAGGAAATAATCTATCTGACTACTATTTTCCCCGGCCCATTGGACTGGGCAAATTTGGGCTGTCTGGACATTGCCACTCCTCACCTTGTCCTAGGGTGGGAAAGGAGGTCTGGATGATGATGATGATGATGATGATGATGATGATGATGATGATGATGATGATGATGATGATGATAGTAATAATAATAATATAAAAACAAATAAGCTGATGCCTGAAGCCATCTGACCACAAAGCATCTACCAAGATTTACAAAAAACTGCATACATGTATGACAACAACAACAGCCACAAGAGAACAGGCCGCTAACAGCCACAGAAAATTGGAGAAAAATAAGTCCAGCAAAATCAAACAGAGGTAACACAAGTATCATCCTCAAAGCTGACATACATGCTCAAGTCTAAATCAAATGAGTGTCAAGATTTCTTTGTGTCTACAAGAAAGCTCTGTTGTTCTGGAAGTTCAGCAATGTCAACCTATCACCTGGTACTTGAGTTCAGCCACTCAAGATATTTCAAGTTAGTTCCCCTAGGCTCAGAGATATGATAACATGATGTCTATGCCTCCTTGCCCTTATCCAGGTGTCACAAGGTTACCTACAAAACAAATATACATCAAAGTCTTATTTGAACATTACATTATTAAAATACAGATGTAATAAAAAAAATAAAGAAGAACTGAAATTCAAAGTAATTAATCAATGCATAGAAAAAAATGTACTCAGCTACAGAAGCCTGTATATATCTCAGCAATGAGCACTCATACAGTCTGTAGAATTAATTATATATATACTGTATATAAAAAGCCTTATACTGCTAATTACGTAATTTCAGTGCAAATTATAAAGTGGAATCTCCTAAATCTCACGATCCTAAATGGAAGATTCATAATACACGGCAACATCATGAAACAGTTTGCAATATCAGTAACTCACGGAAAGTACACGAAATTCGCGAATGTGGCCTCAAAAGTGACGATTTTTCCACTGCTTCATGTACTACATGCCACCATTACCTCAAGTCCATGCATCTAGCCAAGTGTAAATCAGTTGTAGTCAATCATGGCAATTACTCAACCATTCATATTCATGTATAGCATTTACTGTAAACCAATCACAGCACTTCCCTCCCACACCAAGCATGAGGGGACACGTTTGCTTGACGTCCCTGTGCCCACCTCAGTAGACTGTATCCTCCCTCTCTGTTATTAGCATGTGGTTCCGGTGTGGTTTAAGAGAGTTTCCCCTCCCACCCACCCCATGCTTCCTCCTCCTGCCCAGTGTTACCATGACCGACCATAACTCTCCTAAGGATACAACTTCTTCGAGGAAAGGGAAGTTGCCCACCATTACGTACTCAATGAGGTAATTTTTACCAAATGGGAGCAACGATTCCACCTATATTATAACAAACTCACGATCTCACATTAACCTGTTGCATCCGGGCAGATTTTTCACCAATGACCCCCCCCCCACCCCGATGTTTTTTTTTTTTTTTTTTTTTGGGGGGGGGGCTAAAACCTCCGCTTTTTTTTTTGTGAAACATCGAAAATTCAGAGAGAAAGTGCTCACCTAAGCTTAGAAGTGCCCTGTACAGGTGACCTTCCCCTCAACTGGTACTGTCTTCTCTGGAGCCCCACTCCAGAGAAAATGTATTCTATGGGAGGGGTAACTATTCCAAACCACTTAGAAGAGGTAGATATTTATTCATTTGGTACGAATTTATATGTAGTACAAGAGTATATTTGTTTTCACACAATAATATAGGCAATATAAGTGTTGTTTCACTCACCAAACACATCAACATACAGCACCTTCCTTGGCGACATTACCACCTCATCACTTTTTGTTTCTTCCTCTGGCGCCATGTACCAACTCATCACTTCTCATTTCTTCCTCTGGCGCCACGTAATCTTCGTCCAACACATCGGGAATCACTTTCGGCTTGATATTCATCGTCGGAGAGACCGTGGTGTGACATGTCTACTGGCCAGGTCACTGCTAACAGGTAAGCTGCCAAGAAAATGGCGGGGTGGGGGTCACGAGGGGCCTGGCAGCGTTGCCGCCTGGTGGCGGGTAGAGGAAGGTCTCCCATATATGCCTACCAAAAAATCACCTGTGAAACTTGAAAAATGTGCAAATGACGGACCTCGCAATTGCAAGACATTTATAAACGTCAACGGGACTGAGCGTGACAAAATGTTCAGACGTGTATATACGTCGACGGGATGCAGTGGGTTAAGTAATTTTGGTACATATGCAACACAGATAGTTAACTGCTGAACTATGACTACAAGAAATGAGTGGGAAAAAAACAAAATCTACCTATTTTGGGGTATTTAAGGAAGCGGGCAGTCACCCGTGGCAGTGTTTACCAACGATCTCTCCAACTGGCCACGTTGTTTACCAACCATTGTTCAGACTGGACGTGTCAGTGTATCACACATTCTAGATCCTCATTTATAGCTTTCAGAGGTAAGTTTATAAAAATGCCCAGTAGCTGTGCTAATCCAGGAATAGGTAACCCGTGAAAGACTCATTTCATAAGAAAATATTGAGAGGCTGCACCCGTTTGTTAAAGAATTAATCTCAACGAATCGATGACTCTTATAAGACGGAGGCAGCTGAGGGTGATGACGACACTGCTTCCATTGTCTCCACGAAGGACTTTGAGGGGTTCCTGGGGGAGGCTGATGAGGAGGAAGTCAGACAGAGGAGGCAGCAGCACACTCGCCTTGTACTGAAAGGCCGTATTCTGCCTCAAGCCTCGGAACCCCTCCCCTCCTCCCGTCCATACAAGCAATGTTGTCAGTCATAGTCAAGCAAGAATCTTACAATATTATTCATCCCCATTAAAAATGCTTTACTATTTTCTTGTCCAGATTGTCAGTGTTCACTGGTGACCAGTCTGATGTAGATTTGGAGGTAATGGCGGCTACTTTTCCGAGATGACAGACTCATAATTAATTTTCCCCATGAGATTAGTTATTTCTACCTCGCGGGATTTTCAAATCATAGTGTGTGCTGTCCCATAATGCTATAGTTTAGGAGATTCCACTGTAGTAAAAAACAAAATAAAACAAGAATATGGAAATAAATGACCTGCGATATCACTACAGAATGAACACTCCTTGAGGAATGTGTACAGGTACAGTATTACTAAAACTGCCAGAAAAATTACAACCAGCAGACAACAGTAATACCGTTATTTTCCAAGAATGGACATGTCTCGCATCAGAGATGGCTTGCCTGATGTTCTCTTATTAAAGATAAGCCCCTGAAATGAATAATGAGCAGATTAGAAGAGATCCACATTTTAATGTCGATGAATATGAAAAAGAACAAGGTGTAAGTTACATTATGAAATGCAGGATTCTGTTGTAACCTACTAACCAAAGGATTTTGGAAATGTTAAATGTAACAGATATGCAATAATATAGACTAGAGTGATTTAAAAACAGTCCCTGCCTTCCACAGGAAAGCAGATTTTTCTCACCTATTCCTTTATGTAAATGCAAAAGCATGATTTCTGTCCCTGTCCTCACTCCTAGAGACAACCAGTTACAAAGAAAGATCAAGTCTTCTTACAAACACCACACATGCATTATGGTGTCAGGTGGAACCACGTCATGCATAAAATGTTGAGGTAATGGGTGGAAGTGCCTCCATAACACTGAAAAACCTAGCAGCAATTTTATGGAGTTTGTACCAAGATCAGTAAGGCAATGCTTACCCAGCACTGTAAGATACATTATTACCTCCATCAACAAAGCTGGAGGAGTTTATGTTTGTTTGTTTGTCCACAAGATCTCAAAAAGTTATTGATGGATTTCAATGAAATTTTGAGGATATGTGGGCAAAAGAGGAGTTTATTGAATTTTGGTGTTGATCTGAGTTGTCTGTTATAGGAACTGGTGGAAGTATGCACTCTATGAATATTGCTGTGGTGCAATTCTGATTACAGTAGGATCTCGCCAATAATGACTTTGACAACGTTTTTGGCAATAACGGTAAGCTAGAACAGATACTGTACATCCATCCATCCATCAACCAATCCTATGTCCCATGAGGAGTGTAGGAGCCTGGGGCTAGGCAAGTTGGTCCTGACATTTAAGATGAAAGTGACCAGCCTCCCTCATCCCTGAGTGGCATTATGAGCTATAAGCCCCAACCACCCCTTGGATACAAACCTGCACCAGCTCAATCTGAGTGGAGCGCCAAAATTACTCACTAAACCCAGGTGCCAAAATTTGCTTATATGGCTACCACCCAGCACAGTAAATGGATTCCTGGTGTACAGGAAACCATTTGGCTTGTCACTCAGTGTAGAGTCACCCATAGGCAGAAGGAAGAGGAAAGAAGAAAGAAAGAAAGACAGAAAAGGGAGTGTAAAGTCACCTGTAGGCAGAAAGAAGAGGAAAGATGAAGGATAGAAAGACAGATGAGGAAGGAAGAGAGGAAAAGGCAGACACCCAAAGCAGCACTACACTAAGTGGATGGTGAGCACTCCCGCTTACCACAAAATAGATACACAGTTTCTAAAATAACGTTTGGATTCACTCAATTAACAGTTATTTCCAAGGAAACGTCAGGACGCATCTTGGATAGCGTTCCTTGGCTGCCATCTTGATGACGTTCCTCCTTCAGGTACACTACTTGATGCAGTAGAAGGACCTTACCAATTCAATTCATACTCCTCAAGCTTGTTTTCTGTATATTTCTGACTATTTGCAGGGTGGTTAGTTACCTTTTCCTGCTGAAAAGTTTCCCACTGTTTTTATCATCACGTTCCTTAAGCTGTACCTACGGTTGTTTGTTGGTGGCGTAATGGAAGAATTTCACTAAATGTACTGAAAGATGGATTTTGTTTTGGAATGATCATCTACCAGAATGCTCTGGAACTTCTAAAACGACTGCCAAAAAAGAACTCGAAGATAAAAGACATAGTCACAAAAAGCGTGCATATTCGGTCAAGGATAAGGAAAAGTTTGTTGAACTTCGATTAAAAGTGGTGCACAAAACACTGACATTGTGAAGAAATTGAACTGTCCTGAGTCTACGGTGCGAAGAAATGAAAGAGCCAAAAATGTGAGCAGCAGTGAGGAGGAGATGGAGGATCCTACCCTCGCTGCCTCCTCTGACTTGCATGCTGCCGTCTCCACCTTCACTGCCCCACCTGACTCACCCGCCGCCTACCCCTCCACCTCCACAACTGTACCTGACTCAGCTGCTACACCTGGCATACCTGCAACCCCTGCCATTATGACTGTTGCTGCATTCTGGAAGAAATATAACATTCGACAGGTGGTAAATTCCTTCGTCAAAGCCTGGAATAATACAACACTGGCAACTATTACACATGCCTGGTCGGCACTCCTGCCACAACTCAAGTGGTGAGATGGAGAGATAGCGGCCTTCAGATTTAATGACTAACAGCCGCATGCTTAAACACATATGCAGAGGTCCTACACTGGTCCCTACTTTACACACTAAAGAATGCACAAGCAAGCCTTAAATTTTTACATAGTATGCTAAGAGACCATTAAGCGAAAGGGGGCAGTTGGTAGCTGTGACTAGTTGGTATGTTGGAAGTGCTCCCATGGGAGTCGCCGTGACTATTCTTTGTCCAGACGATGTCAATCAAGAACAAAACAAAATAATTTCCTGTCACTTTTTTTATATATCAGCACTTGTTTGTATGTATACTATATATACTTTTAATCTGTACGCTCCCGCCGTCGGCATGGTGCCGACAGTACAAAACATCTCAATTAATCCCACTGACGTGATGGTGCCGACAGCTAAATTCGAGCGCTGAATAGTGTCTCAAACTGCTTCAATCTAGCTATTTTTTTTGCTAGGCAGTAGCTTAACATATTGGCAATACTGTACACAAGCACTTGTAGCAATGAGTTTGGTTCTGCATGGGTGGGTAACACCAGTGTGCCACTGTCCGTCATAGCTCAGAATGTCGTAAAAATCATGCCATTTTTTCGCCTCACTTGGCTGGAGGAGGCTGATGAAAAATTCACATGGACCCTTCTGTCCCTTCATTTAGTGATTCTTCAGAAGAGGAAGACCTGAATGACTCTTTTGGGGAGGAATATGAGCCAATGGAGGAGGATATTGAGAGCGGGGAATCCCCCATTCTCCTCCAACGTTCTCTCTCATCCCGCCCGGCTGAGTGAGAAAACATCGCTCCTGGCTTAGGAAACTGGGCTAAAAACATGACGGATGGCCATCCTGCTCTTATTTCTCCTATGAGGACTACTTTTTTTTGCTTTTTCTTGATTTATATGTCCTTTTGGATTGTTTTATGCAATAATTTTTTTTTTCCATTTTTGGTCCAGGATTGAGTGGGTATAAAATTGCAAAAATGCCTGGGATGGTACGGGTTAAGGTAATAAACTTTTCAATCAATACTTTTGTAAATATGATAGTTAGCACTGGAGATAGGTTCGATTAGGTCAGGATTAATTTAGTTAGGTTACCTAAAATTGGTTAGGTTAGCTTAAAATAAGTTAAGATAAATAAGGTTGGGTTGAATTACAAAAATTTATGTTTAAGTTTGGGTTAGTGAACACTGATATGGGGCAACTTTGCTGAAAAATGGCATTCTAAGATGGCATTCGTCAGTCTCTGTGCACAGGTTAGGTTAAGTTTGGTTAGGTTAGCAGAAAATTGGTTAGGTTAGTCTAAATAGGTTAGGTAAGGTTAGGAGAAGGCAGTTGGAGAAGATGGTGTGGCAGTGGAGATGTTGCGTATTAGAAAGATAACCAGCATTGCAAATAAGATATACAATAGTGGAGAACTCAGTGACGATATGTGTAAGTCAATATTTTTAACTATACCAAAGAAACCGGGAACTCTAGAGTGCAATAAACATAGAACTATAAGTATTAAGAGTCAAACAGTTAAAGTAATCTTAAGGATAGTGCTAGAGAGAATTAGAGCAATGATAAAGAATGAGATAGCAGAAGAGCAGTATGGTTTTACTGAAGGAAAAGGAACAAGAAACGTGGTATTTATACTAAGGATGTTAAGTGAGAGAAATATAGAGATGCAGAGAGATATGTATTTGTGTTTTATAGATTATGAGAAAGCATTTGACCGAGTCAGACATAAAGAGTTAACTGATATACTGAAAAGTATTGGAGTAGATGGAAAAGACTTAAGAATTATATACAAGCTATACTGGAATCAGAAAGCGGCAGTAAGAGTGGTAGCAGATCAGAGTGATTGGATAGATATAAGAAGAGGAGTAAGACAGGGGTGCGTTCTATCTCCAGAGAGATGATAATGAGATCAGCTGAAGGCCGAGAAGGATTTAATATTGGAGGACAAAATATAAATAGTAATCCTTCCAATATCTGTTGTAATAGAGCCAAAGGCATGTCCGAATATTGGTTATTGGAGGCCAAAATATAAATAGTAATCCCTCCAATATCCGTTGTAATAGAGCCAAAGGCATGTCCGAATATTGGTTTTGTCCGGATATTGGTCCTGAAGCTCCCGCACTGGTTTTTCATGACCCTAACCTAACCTAACCTAAATCAGAAAACTACCTTCCTACCTCCCTAGTGGACATGTATAGCACTTATATAGGTCCCTTTTCACATAAATAATGCACACATAACATGAATTTATTGAATTTTAACCAAAAAATGATGATTTAGAGGTGAGTGAGTCATAGGAGCTCAGAACTTGCCAGCATAGTATAAGTAAGTATCGGACAGGGAAATCATCTTTTCTCACATTTTATGCACTAAATTATTGGATACAAAGCATCAAATACAGTAAATGATGTTAATTGCTACCAGAAAAATGGTTAGGTTAGGTTAGGTTAGGTTATGACCGGACATGAAATTCACTGTTTCAACCTTTTTCATAGCTGGTGCACTTAATAACCATGCATGAAAGAATTAAATTAAAAGCAGGAAATTATGATTAACACAATGTTAGGTTAGGTTAGGTTAGGACCGGACATGAAATTCACTGCTTCAACCTTTTTCTAGCTGTTTTACTTAAGAACCATGCATGGAAAAATTAAATAGCAAGCGGGAAATTATGATTAACATTCAGGGTAATATTTTAACACATGTACAACATGATGAAAACAGGTTAGGCATGAAAATCTTTATGGTAACCATAGGTTAGGTTAGGTTAGGACCGGACATGAAATTCACATCTTCCACCTTATTTCTAGCTGATTTACTTAAGAACCATGCATGGGAAAATTAAATTGCAAGCTGGAAATTATGATTAACATTTAGGGTAATTTCTTAACACATTAACAGCATGATGAAAACAGGTTAGGCATGAAAATCTTTATGGTAACCATAGGTTAGGTTAGGTTAGGACCGGACGTGAAATTCACACCTTCCACCTTTTTTCTAGCTGTTTTACTTAAGAACCATGCATGGAAACATTAAATTGCAAGCAGGAAATTATGATTAACATTTTTGATAATCTTTTAACACATTTACAGCATGATGAAAACAGGTTAGGCATGAAGTTAGGGTACTTACGAACAAGAAGCTGCCATCCTGATGTAATAACCCACTCTATCATCTCAGACTCTGACAGGAAGACCTTGCACCTGACACACCTTTCCACTTGAGAATCACCAGCACTTATCACCAACACTTTCCACAACGATTTTTTTTTTTAACTGGAATCACATCACTTTACTGCACTGTACATAACAGTAAATTCCCGTGTGGTCTAGTGACGATCATCACACACATGATGAAGAAGGTGAAAAGCAGTATCAAGCACTGTAGGAGGTAGGGTATCACCACAAAAGCAATCACTTCGGCCGCCATTGTCGGAGGTGTTCAGGAGGCAGTAATGGCGACCGACAGACAGGCGCCACGAGCGTAAACATNACAGCATGATGAAAACAGGTTAGGCATGAAAATCTTTATGGTAACCATAGGTTAGGTTAGGTTAGGACCGGACATGAAATTCACATCTTCCACCTTATTTCTAGCTGATTTACTTAAGAACCATGCATGGGAAAATTAAATTGCAAGCTGGAAATTATGATTAACATTTAGGGTAATTTCTTAACACATTAACAGCATGATGAAAACAGGTTAGGCATGAAAATCTTTATGGTAACCATAGGTTAGGTTAGGTTAGGACCGGACGTGAAATTCACACCTTCCACCTTTTTTCTAGCTGTTTTACTTAAGAACCATGCATGGAAACATTAAATTGCAAGCAGGAAATTATGATTAACATTTTTGATAATCTTTTAACACATTTACAGCATGATGAAAACAGGTTAGGCATGAAGTTAGGGTACTTACGAACAAGAAGCTGCCATCCTGAGGTAATAACCCACTCTATCATCTCAGACTCTGACAGGAAGACCTTGCACCTGACACACCTTTCCACTTGAGAATCACCAGCACTTATCACCAACACTTTCCACAACGATTTTTTTTTTACTGGAATCACATCACTTTACTGCACTGTACATAACAGTAAATTCCATCATCACACATGATGAAGAAGGTGAAGAGCAGTATCAAGCACTGTAGGGGGTAGGGTATCACCACAAAAGCAATCACTTCGGCCGCCATTGTCGGAGGTGTTCATGAGGCAGTAACTGAGTGGGTAATGGCGACCGACAGACAGACGCCATGAGTGTAAACATAGCCGATCGGTGCGGGCGGGAAATTCAAAGTGACACGGTCCCAAAAAATCGGATTTTTTCGATTTTTTTTTTAAATTTTTTGCCATTTTGGGGGTTGGGCAGCCCAGAATATCCGAATAGTGAGTATATCCGAGTATTGGACGTCCGAATATTAGAGGGATTACTGTATAAGATACGCAGATGATATGGTACTGGTTGCTGACACTCAGGAGAAACTTCAAAGATATTTTGACAGTGGTGAAGGAAATGAGTGAAGAAAAAGGTCTGACAATTAATGTGGATAAAACGGAAGTGGTGGTAGTTAGTAAGAAGGCACAAGTCCCTCGGTGCAGTGTACGAGTGAATGATAAGATGATTAAGCATGTGAGAAGATTTTGCTACTTGGGAGACTACATTACGGAAGATGGTAGATGTAACGAAGAAATTAAAAGAAGAATATTTGAACCGAAGAAGGCATTTCAGAAGATGAGAAATATACTAAGTAACAGACACCTTTCAATACGAACAAGAAGAAGAGCAGTTAAAACTTATGTCTGGTCTGTGTTGTTATATGGATGTGAAGCTTGGACTATTAGTAAAAAGATGGAGATAAAGTTGGAAGCTTTTTAAATGTGGTGCTGGTGAAGGCTTTTGAAAATTTCTTGGACAGAGAGAATATCAAATGAAGAGGTGTTAAGGAGATTGGATGTCAGAAGAGAATTACTGGCGCACGTGAGAGGAAGACGGATTAGATTTTTAGGACATGTTATAAGAAGAGGAAAGGTAGAGAACCTGAGTTTAACAGGAAGAGTCCCAGGTAGTAGAGCAAGAGGCAGGCAAAAAGAGAAGTATATGGATGGAATAGTAAGAACAGTGAGGGGAGGATACACGGCAGGACAACTGCTGCAAATGACAGAAGATAGAGAGGTGTGGCATTCCATGGTCACCAATGTCTGCAGGGGCACAGCACTTCGTTAAGGTAAGGTAAGGTTAGGATAAATAAGGTTGGTTGTTATGAAAGTTTAAGTTAGGCAGGATAAGCTGGAACTGGCGAGGGTAATTTCGCTCATAAATAGTGCTCTAAGATGGCATCCGCCTGTAACTGTGGACTGCACGATAGTGGCAGTCTGTGAACAAACACCGCTTTTTAGAGCACTTTACCACATTTAAAGGAAATGAAAAATACTGAAACTTGAAAATGCAATTTAAGAGTACTTGAAGAGTTCCATGAAGGGGTAAAGCAAGGACAAGAAAAAAACTGCAAAATAAGGTGGTCTTATATGTCCTTACCAATTACCAAGAATTATAAACAGGATGCTGCTGATAATTGAAAATGGTAGAAGAAAAAGAAAAATAGTTTGCAGTGCCTGAGATTAAAACGCAAAGATGATATGATGCTATCACGAAGCTTCATAATTTGGCGTATGAGCGAAGAACAGTACTGTACCTTTCTCGTTATATATATTAACGTGTATTATCTGTAGCATTGACTGAAAGTCCGAAATTCATTTAAATGTATAAAAGTGGTTTACACATGTCAATTTTTGAATCTCGAGATGCCTACTGTCTGTACCAAAAAAAAAAAAAAAAAAAAATCACCACTATGGCACAGAATGGCCTGAGCTTGGCCGCTTGAACTACTACTCAGTAAAAAAAAAAAAAACTCACCACTATGGTAGAGAATGGCCTGAGCTTGCCCACTCGAACTACTACTCAGTAAGGTACAGCCCTCGGGTTTTAATAACCAACAGTTCGGTTCCATTGTATGTTTGCACTGCATTTTCAGCAAGTAAAACTAATTTGTACATAAATTATTTACAATACTCTATGTTTTCTGGAGATACAGAGTTACTTTGTTACGAATAATTAAATACTGTACAGGGTTTGCGAAAACCATAGCAAGCCTCCCCTTAAAAAAATATTGGAACAACCCCTACAAACTGAGGGAAGCCTTTCCCTACTTAAACTTCTAGCATGCCATTTTGAGCTTTAAGCATACAGCTGTCAAGTCTTTGGAGCCATCCACAATATACTGGCTTCAGGATTTGAACAAGTGACTGATGAAGAATTGGAAGAAATGCTGCGCGATGGCAATGCTGATGACATCGAGGATATAGTGGATGACGAAGAAGATGGTGATAGTGGTAATGTAATGAGTGATTCAGAAGAGCCTGAGCAGTGAAAAGTGACAATACAGAAGCTGTCACTCCTACTGCCTGGGTGTCTGCTCCAGCCTTCATGACATGATTCAAGACACTGAGAGTGACTCAGGCAAAAGGGAGCAAATGATTGGACCTGTAAATCAGATTTCAAGAAAATACCAGAAAAAGTATCACGAACATGTGAATGCCCACCAACAGTCGCTCAACAGTCGCTGTCTTTCACAACGACAGCCAGCTGAGGAAGAACAACAGAGATGGGTTCAAGTAGATGAAGACATTGATGACACTGGGGACTTGCCTGAAGATTTTGACTTTGAGGGGTGTGATGAAGTGTCGGTAGAAGTGGATGACCCCGGTGCGAGAGGCAGGAGTGGAGATGAGGCTTGTGAAGGGTCAGGGGGTACGTCGCTGTAGCTTCCATGTGCAAACCTCAGAACAATCATCACACTAAACACCTCATTAAACTCCTTTAAGGTGAGTTTTATATTACTCATGATGATTTAAAAACTGATCTTTTTGTTTCAGCTAAAAAAAAAGTAGTGATAGGAGGGCTTCAAATGGGTAAAATGGGTACAAGTCCTGGGATGACAGCACCAACAAACCCTTTATACATGTATTATAATGTCATGCAAATAACGTTCTCACTAATAATGGTGTTTTTCTGGCACCAATTAGACGTTTTTGGCGAGATCCTACTGTACATTTCAACACCACTAGCTTCATCTTTCCCACTCTGTTTTGTGAAGATTTAGTCTTTTTAGACTCTCTTTCCTATTCTACCAGTTTTCAGCCAAACCTCTGGGATAGGATGGACAATATTCAGGGCAATGTAAATTGCCCCCCCCCCCCCCCAAAGACAGTCTATGCAATCACCACTCTTTCTTAAATGGAAAAGAGCTCAAACCAGCCCTGCCTTTTCCCTTTGTTGGAAGAGAACTTGATGACATAAGCCTTTACTTCACCATGGCCCACACCTCAGCTGTGTGTTGAGAGATTGGCTTCTCCTGCTTTGAAAAGGTTCTTACACTGACAGATAAAAGGTTCTAATTTCATTTGCTTGCCAAATCATGCTTTCAGCATAACAAATCCAGGGAAAGGGCAACTGGTGGGTTGATACTCTATCCAAAAAAACGTGAAATGATAACACACTGTTCCAATATGTCATATGCCTTCCAAGACTGGCACAACCCTATGGGATCAAATAGGTCAGCCCATATATTTAAATGTCCATTGCAAAATCAACTTTCACTGTCAAGGTCTCTAACCACTGATGCTCATGCAAGGAATTAGGACTGCCAGTAAGAAGGGTGTTAAGGGAAATTCTACCATCCATCCATCATCTAATACAGTGTTGCCCCAAGAGGAGCGTAGGAGTCCGGGGCTAGGCATGTTGGTCCTAACATTTATGATAAGAGTGACCAGCCTCACTCATCCCAAAGTGGCATTACATGAGCAATAAACCCCAACCACCCCTTGGATATAAACCTGCACTGGCTCAATCCGACCAGAGTGCCTTAATTACCCACTAAACCACAAGATGCCATAATTTGGTTATGTGGTTACCACCCAGCATAGTTAATACTTTCCTGCTGTACAAGAAACCATTTTGCTTGCCATTCAGTGTACAGTCACACATAAACAGAAGGAAGAGCAAAGAGTGAAGGAAAGAAAGACAAAGGAAGAAGGATGAAAAGAAGGAAGGAAGAGAGGAAAGGGCAGGTGCCTGAGAACAGTACTACATCGAGTGAGTGGATAGTGAGCGCCCCCACCTACAACTACCTTGTGTAATAAATGGATCCACAAGAGATACAGTGGTGTTACAGGCATTTTGCAGGATATGAAAAATTTTCAGTGTGTGTTATGTAGGAATATCCAGGCTGTGGATAACAGAATGGAGAGTGCCAATTGGGGAAACAGTCACATGGAATGCACAGAGGGGCTCTATTACCTGGGGGAAATTCTGAGTGCAGGAGGAACGGAGTTTATTATGTTAGTGCATACTGCTGTTAGTGTGTGTGTACGTGCACACACCTCTTACGTCACGAGTGATGACATCACCGGAAGGGTCCTGTGGTGTGCAGCTGGGGACCTGGGTAGTTTGCTGTGTGAGGCCGGTGAGTGTAGTTTGCCTTCTAATACTGGTAGCAGAGCGTGGTTCCGACATAATGCCGTCTTGTTCAACTAAGTAGCATCCAAAACTTGAAAATGATTCTGCTTATGAGAGTTGGAAGGAGGACATCGACATTTGGTGCGAACTGACGGACTTACCGAAAGAGAAGCAAGCCTTAGCTATTCACCTGTCATTGTCTGGAAGAGCGAGGGTGGCGTCTTCGGAAATTGATGCAGCTAATTTGAAACAAGAGAATGGTGTTCAGACCTTGATGACAAACTAGACAGTTTACTTCTCGTGGACAAAGGACGTCAGCAGTTTGCAGCTTTTCATGAATTGTACAACTTCAGAAGAGCCGGTGACATGAACATTCGTAAGTTTGTGGCAGAATTTGAGCATGTTTATTTCAAATTTACAAAGAAGGACATGGCACTGCCAAATTCTGTGGTGGCTTTTATGCTCTTAGCTGCATGCAAACTTTCAGACAGTGAGCAACAACTAGTGATGTCCGCGATAACTGAGGTGACGTACGAAAACATGAAATCTGCCCTGAATCGTATTTTTGCTAGTGAAATTAGCAGGCAGAACGATGCATAGGTGTCTGCCGGGGAGGTGAAGGGCGAACCAGTATTTTGGAGTGACGAAGTTCTGGGTGAGGAAATGTTTTATGTTGGAGGTACTCGACGAGGACGGAGAATGTTGTGGGGTGGTGCAGTATGTGATCGAGGTCGTGGTGGTGGCAAATATTCAACTGTATCTGCTAGAATTCCCCAATGCTCATCCACCAGCAGGAGGCAGAACCCACTTGGGTCTGACAAAGGTATCAAGGTGTTTAGTACGTGATTCTAGATTTCATTAGGCACGAGATTGTCCGGATGTATACGAAACGAAAGCAGTCGAGAAGAAAATTCTGAAACAGTGAAATTGTCGTTATTTATGGGCTATGCAGATGATGCCGCTAGTAGAGGTAAGTTACAGACTCTAGTAGAAGAATCTAAGGGATGTGCTGTTCTAGACACAGGGTGTTCTACAACTGTATGTGGAGTTGAATGGATCAATTGTTATCTAAGTGAGCTCACTGATTACGAATGTGAAGTTGTAAGAGAAGAAGCGCCATCCTCAACGTTTACTTGGTGTCACAGTTTCTTCCCTCAAACGTGTTACTCTGTCTGTTTCGTTTCGTTTCGTTTTTGAAGGCTCCAACATGCTTGCATGTGTCGGCCTTGGTCACCTAATGGCGGCTCTCCACGCTGCTCGATCTCTGGCAGCCTCCCTGTTCAGTCCCTTAACCCTTAAGTCACATTTAATGACCTCGTCCCATGTCTTTCTCGGTCTACCCCTCCCCCAATATTAACACTTCTCACCCTCTGTACCCAATTATCATCCCCCATCCTCTCCACATGTCCAAATCACCTCAGCCTACATCTCCTCATCACAACACCAATACACTCCAGTCCCATCCTGACTCTCAACTCTTCTATCGTAAACCCAGCCCCCCCAGGCCTTGCACGCAGGGACGCACTGCACATCCACCTAATCATTGTCATTTCTGTATGTTTAAGCCTGCGAATATCCCCTTCCTTTACTGCCCAGGTCTCACTACCATACAGCATCACACTCCTAACACATGCTGCATACAAAGACCCCTTAGCACGTAAGAAGAGTCCTCTCAATGTCAAGAGAGGCAACAGCTCCCTGAACTTCTTCCAGCCGCTTCTCACTCTAGCAACCGAGCTAACTCCAGCCCCACCTCCGGCACATAACATGTCTCCCAAATGACGAAACTCCACACACTCAAGAGACTCACCTGCAGGTTCAACCCTCTCACGCCTAACAATCTCCACCTGCTCTCCCCGACACATCGCACACATGAAATCAGCATTATCTCGCAGTCTAC